>JAJOZX010000850.1:5000-155000 GCA_023014485.1 Bathynomus jamesi | reverse complement strand
CTATCAACATGCGCGTCTAATCGATTTTTAAACATGTTTATAGACGTGCTACTAATTACTTCTACCGGCAAACTATTCCAGCTATTTACTATTCTATGCGTAAAAAAGTTTTTCGCAACTGCTGTCTCGAACCTTCTACTTGTCAACTTACACCCGTTATTTCTAGTCCTATTATATTGAGATATTTCGAAAAAGCTGTCTCTATTACGTTATCAAACCCATTCATAATTTTGAAAACCTGGATTAGATCACCCCTTAACCTCCTAGTCTCGAGAGTAGTCAATTTTAACTCCTTAAGCCTATCCTCGTACGACTTTGACCTAAGAGACGGAATCATCTTAGTTGCTCGTCTTTGAACTCTTTCGATTTTGTCTATATCTTTGCGCATATATATATATATATATATATATATATATATATATATAGATATATAGATAGATAGATAGATAGTTAGTTAGTTGTGCGCAACTCTTTTACTTAGGTACTGCGCACCTTTATTTCTTTTGCAACTTCTGACACCATTTATGTAGTGCCCAACCCGTTTATTTATTTATGGTGCTGGATACCCTTTTAATTATGTTAATTCACTTCACTGACACCCTTTAAGCCTTTAAGTTGGGCGCTACCCTTTAATCCTATTTCAAATTATTTCTTCTTTTCGTTCAGGATGACTCGGCCTATCCACTCGGATGGCCCTTTAAAATGATAGGCGTAAGTTCCTTCGGCTTTCCAGAAGCCAACTTTGAATGTTAATTAACCCTCAGCTTACAAGAGAGGCCTATTGCAAGGTATCTAAAACAACACACGCCCTCTTATAAAGTTTATTAAATGTCACTCGAAACAGTACATGAATTTAGGAAATTTATTCTGAAGTAAATTTATCAATTTTCATACAATGCAATCCAAGTTTAATAAATTCAAAGACAAAGTTCACAGTTATCTGAATTTAAATCATTTAAATTTACCAGTTTTCTATACAATACAATCCACTTATGAATCCAAAGAAAAACGTTCACAGTTATCTGAATTTAAGTCATTAATATAGAGGGGCTTTATGTTTTAGTGCAACAAAACAAATAACGAGAAATGAAGTGGTCAAAATCGACCAAGAGAATTGAAGAGATGGGTTACTTACGAATGGAGGTATACCGTTACTCTCAATTGTTCTACGTAAAGACCGTAGACTTATCGCTCGCATACAACTACGCGAAAATCCGCCCAATACAGTGGCTCCCTTCGTCAGCCAATAGACGGGTCATGCAAACTAGGGCACAGACCATTTATATTGTTTAACATTTAATTTGAACCAAATTAAATTAATTGAAAGTTCACAAAATTCTTGGTCCGTTAACTAACAGTGGTTCAGATCTTCTACCTAAGTTCTCGTTTTCCGGTCGCTAACAATGAAATTCTTATACACAAGTTTCGCGTAAATGAATGAAATGCAATACAAGTTCTTAATTACAATCATGAGACTTGTAGATTTTTCTTACGACACAAGTCTAATAGAATTTATTTACCCACAGTTAATTTGAAGTAGGACGACTACCAACTCATTTGAAACTCTAAGTTACACCTCAGGATTACAAAAACTCCTCCCTTTGGTGTCTAAAGGGCCTATCAAAACCATTTTCATTACATGACATCATTCGTACAAAAATTACTGATCTTCTATTGGCTCTAATCTCAACTTCGTTAAATTCTACGCTCCGCCTTTCTTAAAGAAATTTTCACATTACAATTTGAAAATTTAAATTTTAAATTTTAAAACAAATTTTAAATTTTCGCTCTAGGGTCTTCCTCCGATTAAACCACGAATAAACAAACCCAACACTTTACAAGATTGAAAATGAAACGGACCGTTGTTAAGCTATATTTTCCCTTTGCACTTCTACCATAAATCTACCCAAGATTGTCAAACAATAAGTTCTCTTCTTTGATTACACACTCAGCCTTACTCTTTACTTTGATCGGTGTTCATTTTAAAAGATTTAAATTTTCACGCGAAATTAAATCGATTTCAAAATCACTTTCACTCTTTCTTTCTACCCTCTTTCTTTCTACCCTTTTTATTTACATTTTGATGAGAGATTTTCGCATACAAATTGACCGTCACAACAATAAATAAATAAATAAATATATATATATATATATAATAATTAGGGTGGTCCAAAAGGTTAAAGCATCGACTAAGTTCTCTCCACAAGGTTGGTTTTATGCCTCTTGGTGTGGACAGTATTTGTGCAAAGTTTCACGTTATTCGGTTAATATTTAGGGGTCGCCCCACTTGCCCCCTTTTTGAAAATTTGGGAAAATATATAGACAACTGAATAACTACATTTTTTTTTGGTTCTCAAAGAATATGAAAGAAAACAGTAAGACAATAGAACATGATAATGGGTGATCTTCATTATTTCTTCTGCATCAGAGTCGCCTTGGATGGTATTGGTATCTGTTTTCGGTGGGCGGCTACGAGTTGTAGGAGGTACTGCTTCTGGTCCTCGTTTCGTGTCAAAGTGTCATTGTAGCGTTGTGCGAGAGCAATACCTCGCTCGGCAGCATCATTGACGACTTTCATCTTTAAGGCGCGATCTCTAAGTTCCCTGTAGTTCTTGTCATTTGGCCATTCCCGTGGATCTTTTTGAAGTAACTGGCGCGCTTCCTCCTTACCTCCAACTTTCAAGGCATCAAAGATGGTCAATGTCCTTTTCGTGACGAAGGATGCCACATCATTTTCAACGCCAGCTTCCGCCATGTCGATTCGTCGGGGGCAGCCATTCTTTTGGGGATGTTGGAGATGTTGAACCATTCTCCTTTTGGTATCAGGATCGATCCTATTATCGAAGAAGGCCAGTCCAATCAGATGCTCCGACAAGTACCACAGGTGGCGTCTTAGAGCTGTCTTCGCCGCTTGTGCAGCTCCTCCGTGTGGATATTTTTCCAGAAGATGCAGCATTTTGAGATCATTGAGAGGAGCTTGTGTCCCCATTGGCGCTTCATGCCAGTACTTGACGTAAATCAGACTGACAAATAAAGCCAGCTGAGTCACGTTTCGTTCTTCGCGTGCTGTGAGCTTGAATTGATAGTGAAAGAGGTAGATTTTGAGCGCATAAATCGCCTTCGCCATCCATCTCGCGTGGTGCATGGGACCCGGAGCTCGGATAAAGAGTTGACCACCAGTCTTTCCCCCCAGGAAGAGCAAAGATAGTTCAAGGAACTCCTTGTAGTCGTCACGAGGTTGGCTTGCCTGAAGAGCGTTAGGTAAGTAAGTGAGCATCTCTTTTCTCATCTCTTGGAGTTGAGGGTTCTCGAACAAGCTGTCCGATGCTGAGACAAATGCTTCGTGGGAGAGAGATGGCCATTCCTTTTGAAATCGCTTAAAAAGGCCTGTTTCAGGACTTCCTGTTGAGCCAAATATTGAGGCAAAGACATCAGCAAGTACGACTTCAAGTATATGATGTCGACAACCGATCCAAACTAGCTCGTGACCCAATGCTTCTTCAATCCTGACACAGGCTCCGCGATGTAAACCCGTGTTTGACGCAGTGGTATCGAAGACGAGACCTCTCACATGCTGTTCCACGTTCCATAATTTCATAGTTTGAAGGCATGCCTGGGCCTGTGCTTCTCCAGTTCCTTTTTCATCTTTGGGACACCAAGCAGCTTCTCCTGTCCATTGAATGTTATAAGGATTGCTATCCGATGCACATTCGTCTTCTTCCCTTCAATGCCGGGGAGAAGCTTTCCGTCCCAATGGAGAAGGACAGGGTCTTCTAGAGAGAATGATTCTAGGTCTTCTCGAGCTGCCTGTTCTCGCCCACTTTCTCTGTAGCGATGAATAGAGCTCCGAGAGCACGTCATCCCAGACAGATCATGCCCCGCGGCCTGTAATACAGCTCCAGTTACGAAAACAGCATTCCGGTCAGAAAGATTGGTGCGATCCATTGCTCCAATGACTTCTGGAGATTGGAAAATGTTCGTAACCTTGTTCTTGGGACGCTTTGGTGCCGGAGCTTCAGACGAAGAAGGAATCGGAACCGATGGTCTATAGTCGTCGTCGTCTTGCGAAAAAAGGGAAGAAGAAGAAGAGGAAAGATCAATTGATGACACTCCTGCTTCTTCCAAATCTTTCTGTGTTGCTTCATGCCTTGCCTTCCTCTTGGCTTCCTTCTCCATTCTGGATCGCTTTCTGTCCTCTTGTGTAGTCGTTTCCTTATCAATGCCAGCCATGCTGCAAGAATTGACGTCCTTGCGCTGCATGGACAGGAAATTTCGGTCCTCAACGTTGACGATTGTGCTCATGGCATCACTGGTTGCGATGTCAAACAGTTCCTGGATGTCCGCTTTGAAGATGTCTTCATTCATTCTATCGCTGGCACGTTGCCTGGTCCTGTGCTTCTTGAGTGTTTTGTAGCGGTCTAAAAGCTTTGAAAGCTTACGGACACAGGAGTCGATCCGTTGAGTTGGGATCCGCGCTCGGGTCCAGACTTCAATCACCCTCTGGCATGCCTGGTTCAGACTGTCGGAGGTGGTTTGCTTTTGATTGATGTGGTGGTATTGCCCCAAGAGGAGGGCGTCAAGGCATGTAGGGAGCCTTGACGTGGATAAAGTTCCAGTTGCCATCCCTAGAAGCCAAACTTTTGGAATTGATCGAGTTTGAGCCATCGGACCTACGGAAGAAAAAGTACATTATATAATATATATATTCAGAGTGGGGCGACCTCTAAATATTCACCAATCACGCTGCAATTTTGCACAGACCATGTGGACACTAAATGGACAAACACCACACTTGTGGAGACTATCTAAGACAATTTTGAAATTTCCCCCTATGGATTTGGACCACCCTAAATTATATATACTGTATATATATATATATATATATATTATATATATATATATAGCAATGGCGCCTCGGTTGTGTAGTGGTTAGTGTCGCTGACTACGAAACCATCGGCCGCGGGTTCGAGACCCGACGGCAGCCGACGCGCAGCAAAACCCAGCTGTTCATCCTTCCACACAATAAAGTGGTTGGTAGATAAATGGGTACCCTAGGTGGCCTAGTGGTTAAGACGCTGGGCTGCTGATGGGGCGTGGTTCGGATTCCACGTTAAACTGTAGGTCTAAGGTGGAGTGAAAAGCTTGACCTTCGTCAGAATGAACAATTCGGGCGGAAGCTAACCAAAGGTTATATATATATATATATATATATATATATATATATATATTAGGGTGTCACTTAATTGTATAGTAAGAATTGAACCATCAAGAAGTTTCGGTCTGACCCTCTAGAAATGTGACACTGCATGTAGAAACGCTGATTATGAAGTTTAATGAGAAAATATTAATATTTAGAGGTCGCTCAAGGCCATTAAAATTTTGATGACGCGTCGTTACTTTTTCTCAATTGAAATGCGCTTCCTTTCTTTGCCTCACCCCAGTATCAGTTCAGTCGCTTTAATGGTAGGATGTGTTTGCATTAGTGTGTGTTATTTTAGTCTTAATAGTAGGATGTGTGTGTATTAGTGTTTTTTATTGCATAATAACTAGAACACTTATTTTTTATTTTCAGGTGTAAATTTATATAGCAAAATACATTTATCTAATGATGGAGACTCGAAAGAAATCTAAGGTTTACTTGATTGAGAAGTGTGAGAATGATATTAGAGGTGATAAATTGCCATCAAATCTTCAGGCTCTGTCCTTTTTCCTTCATTTACATATAAAAAAGACGACAATAAGAAAGGCTTCGTCAATGGCAATTCAAAAAAATTGAGGAGTTTTGGAATCGTGCCCGAATTCCAACTCAACACAAACAAGACACAATCAGAAAACTGGAAAAACTCTTCTCACGATGGAAAGCATTGAAAAAAAATGCATCCCGCAAGACAGAAGTACAGGCTAAGAATGAGAGCATGTTCAAGGACTGTTTTCACGCCCTCTCTGATATCGCTCATGCAAATGCCCTCGACATAATCAAAATGGAGGAAGCTAAGCAGTTTCTCATTGCTCAGCGTGAAAAAGGCCGTCGTGAAACAATGTCTTCTGTTGATATTGTGCTATATCAGAAGGAGGCAAAGAAGGAGAAACGTGTGTTGCGCGAACAAAGTCGAAAGCGAAAGGCAGAACAAAGTAAGGATTCATTGGTAGATTTTGTTACACTAGAGAGCAGCAGTTCATCGACGTTTGAGGAAGAGAGATCAGAACCTGAAGCTGTTCCTGGAACAAATAGGCAGAAACCCCCTTTCAAGCGGGGAAGAAAAGAAGTCATCACGCCTGGTCTCACAGTAGTTCTAGATCGCTGTAAAGTATCTGATCGTGCTGCTACTATGATTATTGCGGAGACTGCGAAAAGTCTCAGCCATGGTATCCCTGATTTTGCTGTGAATCGAGAGACCATCCGACGCGAACGAAAAAAGCAAAGGGAGGCACTCTCTATGACCATCATGAAAAACTTCAAGCCGAATGTACCTCTTACTGTACACTGGGATGGTAAATTATTACCGGAAACTACTGGAAAGAAAAAAATTGATCGTCTTCCTGTCATAGTAACAGGTCAGGGAGTACATCATCTTGGCGTTCCAAAGCTCATATCTGGAACTGGGAAAGCACAAGCTGCAGCTGTCATTGAAGCTCTCAGTAAGTGGGATATTGAAGAAAAGGTCCACGCTATATCCTTCGATACAACTAGC
This sequence comes from Bathynomus jamesi, assembly GCA_023014485.1. NCBI lineage: Eukaryota > Metazoa > Arthropoda > Malacostraca > Isopoda > Cirolanidae > Bathynomus > Bathynomus jamesi. Next base: position 148,308 of record JAJOZX010000850.1, on the reverse strand, counting down.
TCCAATACTGGTCTAATGGCTGGGACTTGCGTTATTTTATAGTAGGTGCTGAAACGTGACCTACTCCATCTGGCCTGCAGACATCACATCATCGAACTTTTGGCTGCAGCAGCTTTTAAAGAATGCATGGGCCCCACATTAGCTACAGATGTCCAACTTTTTAAGAGATTTCAAGGAAAGTGGGACGACATTGATTCAAAGCGGTATGAAGACCCCACCACTGATGAAATTTCCACTTCTACTTTCGCTGATGTAAAGGAATGTCTCATTAGCTTCTCTAAATCTGCAATGACTAAAAACATCCTGCGAGATGACTATAAGGAGCTACTTGAACTGGCATGTCTGTTTCTTCGTGCTGTCTCTAATCGTGGTGTAGTTTCTCATGCTCCCGGAGCGATGCATCAGACACAATGGATGTCAAAGGCAATCTATTCCTTAAAGATTTGGATGCTCAGATCACAATTTAAGTTAACAAACCGTGAGGAAAGAGGACTTCGCGACTTTTGCATTTTTATTGTATGCATCTATGTGAAAGCTTGGACCACGTGCCCTTGCGCCATTAGTGCTCCCCAAAATGACCTTCATCTCCTACAGTCACTAATAAAGTATTCAAACACCCATTCACGCATTGCCATGGTAACTTCACAGAAGATGGCAGCTCATTTATGGTATTTGTCTGAAGAGCTGGTGGGTCTTGCTTTTCTCGATGACGATGTCCTCCCTGATATAAAAAATCGCATGGTCATATCTATGACTAGTGTTGATGGACAAGGGAACCCTCCAAAGCGTGTGGTTGTTGACCTGGATACTGTGAAAGAAAAAAGCTTGAAAAACTTTGTAACAAAAAACACAAAATCATTGTTCACGAAGCTCAACCTCCCAGATGAATTCTTGGAGAAAACTGCTGAGCAATGGGAAGAGGATACCCATTACCAGACTGCGAAAGCTACTGTAAAAACTCTAACTGTAACAAATGACTTCGCTGAACGTAGAGTTGCTCTCATCCAGGATTTTTCTGGATACCTAACCAAAGATGAAAAACAACTCCAGTTTCTTCTCCAGGTTGTTGAAGACCATCGCGAGCATTGCGCATGGAGACAAAAGCATACCTTGAGTGGAAATAATGATTAATCATAATAATTACGCTACTGTCTGATGTTAATGTACTTCATCCTAATATTATGATAATGTCTTGCGCACTTCCTGCTAATGTAGGAACATAATAAATTGTTTAAATAAATTTGAAAATTGTTTATATTCACACTTTCTGAGAATCTCGTATCCAATACTTCGAAGCCGTTGAGCGACCTCTAAATATTAAAATATCTCAATAAAACTTTGTACACGGTGTTTTTACATCATATGGCATATTTTGATGGGGTCAGAGCACGGACACTTAAAAGTTGAAAAATAAGTGACACCCTAATATACAGGGTGGCCCAAAAAAATGGCACCAATTTTGAGAAGTGATATCTCAATAACCATTGCAGCTAGGGACTTAAAGAAACAACCACATGAAAGATAATTCTTTTCTCTTTAAATACTTATTCTATGGCTTGATGGTTATAAGCCCATATAATGCCCAAAATTGGCTTCCAAAAAAATATACAAAAAAAAGTTGCGCATTTATATTTATTCCTTGATCCTAATTTTAAATGAAATTTTTCTATTCCAGACCCCTCAAGATGGGATTGAGAAAATCTGATAAGAGCATTATACAAGCACTACGTGAAGAAAAGGGATATTCATTAAACAGAATCCTTTACGAATTTCCAAATAGAAATAGGAAAAAAAGAACTGTGGCACATTTTTTACAAAACTTAAAGAAACCGGCAGCAGTCAACGGCGTCCGGGAAGTGGTCGACCAAAAAGTATTAGAACGCCAGAAAACATTGAAAAAGTAAATGAAATGGTTTTAAGTCAAGAGGAACAACCGGGAACAAGTAAAAGTGAACGTGAAGTTGCGAAAGAAACCGGGATTTCACGTTCATCAGTACAGCGAATAATTCGAAAAGATCTTGGGTTGAAAACATTTAAGAGGGTGAAGGTTACTGCTTTATCGGAGCCTGTGAAAGAAAGACGTTTCCATCGATGTAAAAATCTATTGCGAAGATTTCGGTCAAATGAGTCTGTGAAAAAAATTTGGTTTTCTGATGAGAAACGATTTACGGTCGAAACACCACGAAATACCCAAAATGATCGGGTTCGTGCAGCAGTGGCGACAAAAACTCATGTTGACCCAAAACGACTTTTGCGTGAAAAAAAACACTTTTCAGATTCGATAATGGTTTCCCTTGCAGCGTCATCTGAGAACAAAACATCCATCATTTTTATTCAGCGAGGCGTTAAAATTAACTCAATTTACTACTGTAATGACATTTTGTCTCCAATGTTGTCAGAGATCAAGGAGACGAGCACTGATTTTGTGTTCATGCAAGATGGAGCCCCATCTCATACAGCCAAGGAAACAATAACATTTCTCAATAATAATTGTCCTGGTTTTATCGAACCAAATAATTGGCCACCATGCAGCCCAGATCTAAACCCCATTGACTACTTTGTGTGGTCTGCCTTAGAGAGAGAAGTCTACCATGGTCAGAAAATCCGTGATGTGAACCATCTTCGTGAACGAATTCAGGCTGCATGGGAAAATCTCTCACAAGGACGATCTCAAAGGCAATTTCAAAATGGAGGGCGAGATTACAGGCTGTGGTTGACCATAATGGAGGGCAGATTGAGCCATTTATTGAAAATTAGGTTTAACTTAAAACCACAGAACTTCGTTTAAAGACCGTAAATTAGAAGATAATTAATTAGAAAAAAATAAAAGGAATAAATATAAATGCGCAACTTTTTTTTGTATATTTTTTTTGGAAGTCAATTTTGGGCATTATATGGGCTTATAACCATCAAGTCATAGAATAAGTATTTAAAGAGAAAAGAAGTATCTTTCATTTGGTTGTTTTTTTAAGTCCCTAGCTGCAATGGTTATTGAAATATCACTTCTGAAAATTGGTGCCATTTTTTTTGGGCCACCCTGTATATGTCGCGCATACGTTGTGCGAGCCTCTGCCCGCTTGCGACTTTTTAGGGTTAATGCACTTTGGACAATCCAACGAAGGTGGTCCTTTGTTGGGTAAGCTCGGCCTTGGCCGAGAGTATCCGAGTATCAATATAAATAGTTTCTACCAAGTTTGTTTTTTTCCCGAAGGGATGAATGGAAACACTTCACTTAAAAAATTGGAGTTTTAGTTCACTCATAAATTCTTTTATTTACAAAGTTTATACAGAACGAGGCACTGATAAATAATCAGAAGTTTACAGGGCGAGAGGTTTTACCTCTTACAGCAACAGCTCAAGCAGGAATTTACAGGGGTAGAGGTTCGACCCCATTTCACAATAGTTAAGGTGGGGACTGAAAGCGAGGAGGCTTGTCCTCCTCGAGTAAGAGTTACGGCAGGAATTTAAAATGAGGAGGCTTGGCCTCCTTGGTCTAAGCCTCAGGCAGGAATTTAAGGTGAGGGGGGCTCGGCCTCCTCGGGTGAAGGTTCAGGCAGGAATTTAAGATGAGAGAGGAGCCACCTCTGGTAACAACGGCTCAGGCAGGAATTATTTTAGTCAGGGAGGTGCAACCTCGGGTAACAACGGGCCAGACAGGAATTTAAAAGGGGGCGAGGTGCAACCTCTGGTATCAAGAGCTCAGGCAGGAATGATTTAATTTACAATACAAGAAATAAATAAGCCTCAATTTTGGGGGAATGCAGTCGAAGGTTAAGCTCCCACTTTAGTTGGAGAGCTAAAGAATTCTGACGTTAAGCATAATTTAAGCAAAAAGTTAAAAAAAGATACTAATTTTTGTAAGGTATACACTTTTGGGTGGCGACATAATGTCGGGGGACCGACATGTACAGAGTACATTAAGTACATAAATTACATTATATTACATACATTAATTTCCGTTAATTACAATTTTAGCAATTTGTTAATTGACATATCTAATACTGAAGTAATCTGAATAGGTAACACAATTTAAACAATGAAGGAGAGTTCTCCGTTGTTTTATAATTTAAAGGGGATTAACGACAATTATATATTTATAGTTAACAGTGATTACGCCAAATTATGTCAAATATTATTAGAAGAATGGTTGGTTATTATAGTTTGAAAGTCTAATTAGCCAGCGATGAGGAAAGCGGAGAAAAGATACGGTGTACTTTTCATTTGAAAGTACACGGACATTAATGATAACGTAAGACATAAGTAACGGAATTTGAATGACAATTAGGTAGAAGTAGTAAGTACAGATAATGAGAACGTGGGTAACTATGTGCCTACGTAGATAATAACCAATAGCCTGGCAGGGAACAATATGGTATATTATAATAATATAACATCACATCTTAACGTTATAAATTGGTAGCAGAGGCAAGAGAGAAGAGTTCGAATTCAGAAGCTCGCTTTTGACGACGTAATCGGAATTCGAGCCTTCGTCTCAGCAATAATAGACAACTTGCGAGAGGTGAAATAATAAAAAGAAAATAAAACAAAAAGAATACATGTACGTAATCATGATCGTCAATAGACATGTACGACTGCACACAGTAGTGTACACATATCATTCGTCACACAATAGGTTGTGTGCGTAATATAGACACGAGTAAACATAGACTGATAAGTTGATAGAGCATAACTAAACAATGGGTAATAGGTAATAAAATAGGTAATAGGTAATAAAATTAATAAAGGACGACGGTCAAGAATGAACATGGATGTATGAATGAGTATGGTTGCATAACACCGACAGGACACAACATATAAATAATGACTCATAGAGAGTGACGTTATTATTATTATTATTATTATTAAAGAATTTACCATACATTGAATATGAAAGATATCCACATACTAAACACGTGATTCAGTATTCAAGGTATGGAAGGAAATTAAGTTACTTTATGACGTCAGAGTGACTTACTCTCTACGTACAGCATAAGTCATTATTTGGGAGAAATCAAAGGAGACGAATTAGAGAGGCACAGCTAAGGGGGGGGACATTCGCTGTTTACAGCGAACTTCTAATGGCACAAACCTGGATACTGTTCAACCATAGAAATGTTAAATCGCATGGTTGTGACATATATATATATATATATATATATGTCTGAAGATGGCCTCCTCTTGTTAAAATCCTGGTATAGGTCCAATGTTGGAAAAGATATCATCATCTTCGTTTAGATAGCCATCGCCGATATGTAGGTAAACTCACTTTTCAAACTTACTTAATCTGACTGCGAGTTACGGAAAACAATTTATACCTTCGCTCAATAGCGTCTCCCTCCCTCAATCCATTGTGGGAGTGGAATGTTTATAAATCTCACGTGGAAGGATAAAGATGACGTGTTACCTTTTTCTAGTCACAAGGATAGATCGCTTTTAAAATATGAGATTGATTTTTTTACAATGCAGAGTAATTAGAAAATCAGATCCTTAACACTACACTTGTTTAGAGAGTTAATAACGAACAAAGGACCCGAGCTGAAGCGGCTAAGCAACCGGCTGCCCGTAGGGCGAGGCTTCGACTCCCCTCTCAAAGTGATCGCACTTTGCCCTGAAGAAACTCCCACGGTGTCACGTTTACAAAAGATTCTTAAGGTTGCAAAGGTTGTCTAACAATGATAATGTTAGCAAAAGAATTTATATAATTTTGGTTCTACACTTAACCCCTTTATGTGATTTATAGTAGCCGACAGTGGAGTCGTTAGGGTTAAGAAAAAGGCCAGGTGATCCACTGGGGCATCGAGGCGAGTTATTAAAAATTTTAATTTATGCAAACAGAATAATATCCTTAAATTTAAAAAATAAATTTATTTCCTGTGGAAAACCTTTTTACACACACACACACACACACATATATATATATATAATATATATAATATATATATATATATATACACACACCTCGTTTAAGTTCCGTGTGTTGGTCTCTCTTCACACGAAGGTCAAGCTGGTGGCCCCGCCTCTAGGCCTGGGTTGGTGGAGGAGCGAGTTGCTCTCTTGCGCTCTCAGTTGCTCTCTTGCGCTCTCCACTGCACATAGCCAGGTACACTCGGCTCATCTGGTACCGTCCTGAGGCAGGCATCTAGTCTTCTCTTGAAGACTTCAACTTTGACCCTTGTAACGTTTCTGAGGTACTTTGGAAGCTGGTTAAAAAGTCTTGTTCCCCTGACAACCAAGCTATTTTTCTTCAGTGTTGAGGAGGTTCCTTGTCGGGCCTTTAATTTGGGGACACTACACATCTTGCTTTTCCTATTTTCCAGTGTTGTTTGAATGGTAATTGGGTTTAGTTTGAGGTTTGGTACCAGTTTTTCGATCATTTTTCCATATGTAGATTATGGCATACCTCTCTCTTCTTCTTTCCAGGGAGTACAGATTTAGTTTGCGTAGTCTTTCCCAGTAGTTGAGTTCTTTGCAGCCATCAATCTTGGCTGTGAAATGTGTGCGCGTTTCTTTTATTTTATTAATTTCTTCCTTTTTATATGGGGACGTCAAAACTGAGCAGTATTCAAGTTTTGGTATGATCAGTGTTCTCAGCAGGGGAATCATTACTGTCTTGTCCCTCCTTTTGAACGTTCTTAGTACCTGTCCCGCGACTCTTTTTGCTTTGTTTATCGCTATCTGATTTTGTGTCGCGAATTTAGCATCATCATTCATTATTTACCCCCAAGTCGACCACTTTCGTGCTTCTCTGAATTTCCTGTCTATCTTGAGCATAATATGCAGTTTAAGTTCCTCATTTCTACGGTCTACCATATCTCAAAAGCTGAAATTTCTCCGTGGGTGTTAAATGTCATATATATATATATATATATATATATACACACAGGGCGTCCCAAAAAAATGTATACACACTTTAACAGCTGATAGCTCAATTGATGTTTCTTTCTTTCCAAGTTAAACCCATTAGAATTAATAATGGCAGTCAGACTAAGCTTTGAACAAAGGAAATTCATTCTAAAATGCTACTGGAAGTGTGAAAACGCAGTTGAAGTGCAAAGACAGTTTAGGAGGGAGTTTCAAACAGATCCACCAACGCGACTTACCATCACTCGAATTAGAGATAAGTTTGAAGCCGATGGAACTGTTCAGAATGTCCACAAGAAGCGTTCCGGAAGACCACGGACATCGACAAGCCCCACAAAGCAAGAAAGAGTACTGGAAACGTATCACCAAAGTCCAAGAAAATCTGTGCGGCAAGCGAGTCGTGAGGTAGGAATTTCAGAATCGTCTGTCCAACGCATTTTGAAGCGCTGTCAATGGAAAAGTTACATTCCAAGATTAGTCCATGCTATTAATGAAGATGATCCGGACCGAAGAGTGGAGTATTGCGAGTGGTACTTGGCACGATGTGGATGTGGATTGGACGAAGGGGTTTCGTAGAATACCCTCCGCGTTCACCAGACCTCACACCACTAGACTTTTTTTATGGGGATACTTAAAAGACAAAGTCTACGCTATAAAACCTGCAACAGTCGCTGAATTGAGAGCAGCCATTGAACGAGAATGCACACAAATACCAAACGAAATGTTTCGTGATGTTTGCGATTCCATTGCTTCGCGTTATCAGCAGTGCCTGGACCAGAACGGACGTCAGTTTGAAAACAGGCGTTGACAAAACAATTAAATAATGTCTGTAGATTCTATTACATTTTGAAAATGAAATGTATTTTAATAAACACTGCCTTTATAAGTATTTAAAGTGTGTATACATTTTTTTGGGACGCCCTGTATATATATATATATATTATATATATATATATATATATATATATATATATATATATATATATATATATATATATATTGTAAAAAGGCGGAGTGTAGGATATTTAATCTACAGGGTGTCCCATAAGTCCGGCATCATAGGAAAAATAATAAAAAAAGGCAAAACAAAAGCTTTTATTTACAGAACGTGCTCAATATGTCCACCATTGTTTTCAATACACAAATTCAGACGTGATACCCAGTCAGCAAGCACACGGTGAATGATGTCAGGAGTAATGGTGTTACATGCCCCAATAATGCGCTGCCGCAAATGTTCAACACTCCTAATTTTCTCTGCGTATACCAGCGCTTTCAAGTGGCCCCAGAGATAAAAATCTAGTGGCGTGAGATCCGGCTTCTAGCTGGCCATTCCACAGGCCCTCGACGTCCTATCCAATGACCAGGGAATTGTTGGTACAAGTATTCCCTTACTTGGGTGCTGTAATGTGCAGGAGCGCCGTCTTGCTGGAACCATGTTGGGAAATTTCCTTCTTTGTTCAAGACACTGGGAAGTGCTTCTTCCTTGAGCATAAGTAGGTGCCTCCAGTGACATGTTCATCGAAAAAGAGGGGGCCTATGATGCGATCCTTCCAAATGCCACACCATACCATCACCCGAGATGCACCTTGTTCCTTTGAAGAGGTATACCAGTGAGGGTTGTTTTGAGACCAGTAGCGGGTGTTCTGTCGATTTACCTCACCATTTCCATAAAAAACAGCCTCGTCACTGAACACAGGGCCGGATTAACCATTAAGCAAAATAAGCCCGTGCTTAGGGCATCAAGGGAAGGGGGGCACCACAGAAATTTTCCATTGTCGGATTTACCATGGATTTATTATACTATTATAATCGCGGCTTATAGCCTATAAGCTGTTGAAAACTGAATTATATATATTCATATATAGTATTTATTTTTTTTCATTGTTTGAATTTGTAGTGAACAACAACCCTTTTGAGAGAATAAATATATTTCGTTGTAATCACACACTTTACGCTTTGCGTTATTATTTTGTTTATATCAAATCTTTGAGCGCCATATTAAAATACATATAGATTAAATATTTTCGTGTGCTATAGTAAATGTAAAAACAAGATTCAGTCATGCTGAACTTTATAAAATAATTGTAGAAGACAATATTGAGTGTGCCTTCCCAAATGTAGAAATTGCCTTTCGTATATATATTTTTAACATTAATGGTCACAAATTGCTCAGCTGAGCGTTCATTTTCTCAGTTGAAGTATATTAAAAATACCAACAGAACAACTATGCAACAAGGCAGGCTGGATGCCTTATCTCTACTAAGTATAGAAGCAGATGTGTTACGTAAGATTAGTTTTGAGGATCTGATCAAAGACTTTGCAATTAAAAAAAGTAGGAGAAAACTTTTCAAATATAAATGAAGTGGAAGTATACAAAAATAAACATTATTTTCCATCTTACTGTAAGTTTTGTTTCATTTCAAAAAATAAAATTTTATTTTATGGTTTATTTTTGTTTATATTTTGAATTACATATATATGGGGCACCAAAATCTTTTAAGTGCTTAGGGCCTCTAAAGGTCTTAATCCGGCCCTGACTGAACAGAATGGTGGACGGGAAATTGCCATCGCGAGCATAAGAAAAATATGAATTTCTCCTATGATGCCGGACTTATGGGACACCCTGTAGTTTAAAATGATTAAAGGTTTTAATAACGTCGACGCCGAAAAAATATTTCACCTTCCGAAATGCAGATAGAATTCGCGGTAATGGTCTCAAATTAGTGGGTAAACATTTTAATTCTAATGAAGCTAACCGTTTTCTCTTCAATCCTATAGTTAATTTTTGGAATGGATTGCCAGCCTTAAACCCAAAGATAGAAGCATTTGTTAGTGTATAAAGTATTGCAGAATTTTCATTCCGATTCTCCCCTTTTCGTCTCAAAATTTTCATTTTTCTAAATTTTCCTCCTTCCTTTAACCTCCCTTCTTAAACAGACAACCTCGTAGGGTCCAGCCGGTCTGTTGCTGTTTGGCGTCCTTCGTATTCATTTCAATAAATTTGATTTACCGCCCATTAGAACGAGTAGTCTATGTAAAATTCCAAAATACAACATTAAGGTAAACATTTTTTTAACTATTTGTATCCTGTAATCGGTTCTATGTAGACAAAAATGGAACGTTGAAGGCGACAAATGGAACGTTGAAAGCGACAAATGGAACCGTACTTCTCGCTATAATAGAAATAAAACCTAACTGCGTAGGTCATATATTATCTCTCCACTTTTACGCCATTAGAGACGATAAAAATTAATTTCTTATGATGAAATCTCCACAAAAATTGTTTCTTGTCTATAATCGTGTTTTGGAAATTGAGAATAGGTTTTAAAGAAAGCAGAAATATTGAAAGGCTTTTACACAGTCGGTAATTAAAAGTAAAATAATTGTAATTAGATACTAGGTGTGATCGAATAAAACTTGCTCTTTGAAAGAATCGCATTTTTTTTTTTTAATAATAATGAAGTAAATAAATTCTATTCTTTCTTATGATACCATTTAGGACAAACACGCATACTACTGTTTATACGTTATGGGCCAGCAAACATACAGATCTTTTGGCAACTGGTAATTTGATCGACATTAAACTTAACCCTCAAAAAATTGTCGGTAAATAAAATTATATATATATATATATATATATATATGCGACTCGGTGGTGTAGTGGTTAGCGTCGCTGACTACGAATCCATCGGCCCCGAGTTCGAGACCCGACGGCAGCAGGCGCGCAGCAAAACCCAGCTGTTCATCGTTCCACACAATAAAAGAAAGTGGTTGGTAGATAAATGGGTACCCTAGGTGGCCTAGTGGTTAAGACGCTGGGCTGCTGATGGGGCGTGGTTCGGATTCCACGTTAAACTGTAGGTCTAAGGTGGAGTGAAAAGCTTGACCTTCGTCAGAATGAACAATTCGGGCGGAAGCTACCAAAGGTATATGGGATAAATTTCACAATTAAATACGTGAAATGAATGAATGATGCAAAACCAAAAGAAAAATGATTCCAAGGTCTTTCGTGTATTCAGAAGTACATACACCTTGTCACAGTTTCTCTCCTCTTTGGTCATATCGATGTGATTTATGTATTTCACTTTTTTTTTTAATATATTTTCTTCGATCGTCTTTAATAGGGTCTTTAAAGAATTGCTCGTGTGAATATTGCATTTCACTTGAATTGATGGGCAGATTTACTCTCACTTTCAGTAGTAAATCGTCAGCTTCTTTGGTTTTTATTTTTGTTTTAGAGGAATTACAACAGACGGTACCGTATTTGACGGAGCGTTTTGTTAAGAAATAGTTTCTGGGTGCGGTTTTCAGTTTGGTCTGAAATAAGTTGTTAAACTAATTTTATTGCGTTTCTTTGCGAGTATAAATTCGGTTGTCATGGACGAAAGGATGAACATAAAGTTTGTTAGAACGAATGTTTATCAAAAAACTTTATCTTAAAAGAAAATTTTCCTGATGTAATTCGTGTTACGAATTAAGAAGATAAGATACGGAAAATTCTTTGTAGCATAAAACTGACTAACCCTTTAAGGCCGGAATTTTTTGTAGGTTATGTTATGAATGCGTGTATTTGAAACACTGCCAATTTATACCGGTCGTCCTGAAAGGGTTAATTGCTCATACGTTTCAAAACGGTTTTTCACGTGTCTTTTCATGAGTAAGTTTTGCTTCGTTTCCTGTTTATAAGTTTGAACCAATTCGATCACCGTCTCAAAAACAGTGTCACGAACAGATGTACTTCACTACGTCATCATTTTAGCCTCTCGGGCACTTACATTTAATGAGAGCTTAACTCAAGATATCATTTAATGAAATTAAATATACAAACGGAGGGGGGAAGGCGGAAGACAATTCTCCATTTTTCTGCTTCTCTTCGGTCTTGTGGGGAAAGCTCTCGTCTATCCCTCAATGTCATTCGTTGTTTTTACTTAAGAGATCTTATGGCCTTCAGATTGATTAAACGAGCCTTCACAGTTGAGGGTTTGGGCAAAACCCGAGCATCTTCCCCCTTCAACTTGTGCTTTCCTTTCTCATTTAGAGACAAATACTTGGTTACAAAAAAAACAACAAAAAATCCAATTGTAACCATGCGCGATAACTGAACATGGGCTTATAAACTGAAAAATAAGCATGTATGGTTGATTCAATCATGGCACACGGTTTCAAGTAACCATTTTATTTGGTTGGCAAATATTTAACCAATTGTATTTATTTGGTACTTGTAACCAAGTATTTTTCTGTTCTTTTTTCACGTATTAATATTTCTCTCTTCATTTTCTGTATTTTCTTTAATTTTCTCATAACCTTATTAATTATCATGATTACTTACATTATAAATAGGTGACAGACTGATGATGTAGATAACTGTAGGATTATCTAACTTCACTAAAATCCCGTAACCAGTACCCGATCAGGAGCACTCGACTGCAGCCCGGTATTCATTATTTCTTTATATATATGTATTTTAATTAATAATGTTGAAATTTTTAGTTAATTATATTTTAATGTCTTTTCAATTTATTAAACTTAATTTTAAGTTTACTTTTACTGTTCTAAAGAAATGTTAAATCTTAAACCACTGATGATGACATAGGCATTTGACGAAACGTTGGAAATGAATGAAAATGTTTGTCATCGTGTTAATCCTCCTCTTCATTTGTAAGCTCCGTTTCTCTAAAGAGAAGTCAATAGCTGTAATATATATATATATATATATATATATATATATATATATATATATATATATATATATATATATATACACTGTATATGTGTGTGTGTATAAATGAAGTAAATTGGTTGTTTGGGCAGACTTGAGTCGAAGGGAATGTCGATAACCATTTATTTCAAACTAAGAGATGTTTGGAAACTACAATTTTCCATTTTCATTGCAAACTTTAACTATTGAATGCTTACATGTAAAATGTTTAGAAGTATTGAAGGAAATCATTAAAAAATGAAAAATCTTAAGAAGAAGTTGTATAGAAATTATATATTTTTTTGTTCATTTCAAATTCTTTTGAGAGTTTTACGTATAATTGTATTTTTTAAGTCGTTTACAAAGTTTATTTTATTCCTAACCATAATTTAGCCACAGTCACCCTTTTACTCCATATATATACGCGCATGAGCAGTGCCGGATTAACCTCTACGAGGCCCAAGGGCTAAAGCAAGTTTGTGGGGCCTTTCACCCTCAATAAAATACCACGAATTTTGGTATAAAGTTTTTTATTCTTTTTCATAACTAACAATCAAAATTTACGTAACCAAGTTTACTAATTACGAGAGAATCTTCTCGCATTTAGGGGGCCCCTGGGCTATAGCCCCGTTAGCCCATGCCTTAACCTATTAGTGCCGAGAGGTTTTTTTCCCGAAACTGAATAAAATCGTCTGGCGTTAGCCAGAACAAAATCAGTAAAGTGACGCTTGGCACTAATGGGTTAATCTGGCCCTGCGCATGAGGATTCAACCATACATCAAACTGAATTCCTTAACCGGTTGGAATTAAGCACTAAAAATCATTCGTATCCAAAACCATCTTCGCACGTGATCAATTTGATGTCAACTTTTTATTTAGCAGAAGAAGAAAAGTTTTTAGATGATATTTCACATCCGTTATAATATTCTTTTTTTTCTTTTCGGAAATGTCCTTTTCATATAGGAAATCCCAATATCCAAACATCTGTTTTTTCCGGAAGTTTGTCAGAAAGTTAAATGTTATCTCGATTGAGTTTCACAATTATAAATTTCTGTCGGTTCAAGATTGATATTTTGTAGTTGAAACGGATGAATTTTATACTTTCTTTCGAGGATTTCTGGAATTCATTTTGGGAATGTTTAACGATCTGTCGTAATTCTTCAGAACTCGAATATGTCGTATCTTTGATTTTCAGATTATATATACACACGAAATATAAGTTTAATACAGTTAGATTAAGTGGATTTCTTATTAATACCTTTGCGAAGTTCGGGTGAGTGTTAATTGCATTGGGCAAAATAGTGTTCGGTTCAATGAGTAGTGAAGACCACTATGGCCGAGACCGAGACCTAAGCACCTAAGACCGAGATTGAGACCAGAAAAAAAGGTCTCGAGACTGAAACCGAGACCATATGCAATTTTTGCACGTATTCAGTATTGTATAATGCCTGATTCCTAAGCTCTCTATTTCACATTCAAGAATAAAGATCCTAAAAAGGTTATCAAATGACAATTGCAAATTTACTCGTAATTTATTCACAAATTCATAGCTTGCGACATTTTTCACCAGTTAACTACCTACTCATAGTAGGAGATTATAGACCCCAATCGACCAGGCAAGTACTCCGGTGGTGGGGGGGAGGACGTTAGACAGAAGATACGGAGTGCTAGAACTCCCGTTTCTCCTGTCACTGTCTTCCTTAGCTGATCTTTTTCCGTGTCTCATCTACCCTGTGAGTAGTAACAGCATGCTCTCAAACACACACTTCTCTCCCTATCCCTCACTACATACACATGCATCTTACACACACTACATAATCTTTTCAAAATAAAAAAAATGGTATCAACTTCAAGAGCCTCGGAGTCACCTGGGGAGGGGACCATAAATGACCCTACTTCTGGCTACCCTGCTGCCGATACCGGGAACGCAGACCTGGGTAGCGGGGCTGGATCTGCTACCGCCCATTCGAGATGTTTTGAGCCTCTGCCTGATTCACTTTTCATTAATTTCTGCAACATTCGTGGCCTCCCCTCAAATTTTCAATCTGTTGAACACCACCTCTCCTCCTCTAGACGACCTCTTCTTTTCCTCACTGAAACTCGGGTGTCTGGGACGACTGACAGCAACCCCTTTTCTGTACCTTATTATTTTCTCTATACTCAATTTCATTTCAAAGATGGATGTTGCGTATGTGTTCGCAAAGACCAAACTTGTTCTCGTATTCCTGAACTCTACTCCTCCAAATTCTATACCCTTTGGCCACGGCTTACATGACAATCTCAAACTAAATACATGTGCGCTGTTTACCTTTCTCCTAATTCTACTGGCTACCCAAAATTCTTTGACTACTTCACTTCCAAAGTGGAATACATCCTTTCCCGCTCTCCCTTTGCTGAAATCCCCATTTTAGATTTCAATGTTTACCACCATCTTTTGGATTTCCTCCCATTTCATTAACATCCCTGGTGAACTAGCTAACAACTTTTCTATCCTAAATGACCTAGAGCAAATTGTACAGCACCATACTCTTATCCCCGATCGTCTTGGAGATAGGCCCAACATTCTGGATTTATTTCTTGCCTCTCATCCTTCGTCTTACTCTGTGAAACTTTTTTCTCCGTTTGGCTCCTCTGACCACAATTTTATGTCTGTTTCTTGAACTATCGCTCCAATCCGGCCCTTGGATCGTCCCAAGAGGAGGCGCCTTTGGCACTTTGGCGCGCTGATTGGAAGGCCCTTAGGCAGTACTTCTGTGGTATCCCATGGAATGATTACTGCTACCGTGGCTGGGGCCCTTCTGGGTATGCTGAGCGCATCACAAAGGTGATTCTGTCGGGCATGGAAGTGTACATTCCATATTCTATTCCTACTACTGATGCAAAAAAAACCTTGGTTTAACTTTACTTGTTCTAATGCTATCTGCAACAGAGGAGTCTTTCAAAAGGTACCATCGCCATCCAACTCCTGACTCCCACTCAGCTTATATTTTTGCCCGGAATCGTCCAAAATCTGTTCTTCGACTCGCCAATAATTCCTTCATCAGACAGAAATGTGAAAACCTATCCAATTCTAATTCCTCACACTTTTTCTGGCATCTAGCTAAGAACCTCTTCAACAACTTCACTTCCTCTTCTTTCCCTCCTCTTTCCCATTCCGACGGCTCAGTTGTTGTCTCTTCTTCTGTTAAAGCGGAACTCTTCGCTCAGACTTTCGCTTCCAACTCAACCATGGACGATTCCGGTGCTGTTCCTCCATCTCCTCCCTCCAACTTTATTATGTCTGAAATTAGAATCTCTTCCAATGTTTTTCTTTCTGCCTAATCTGGGCTCAACTCTAGGAAGGCGTACGGTCCTGATGCTGTTCCTCCTCTTGTTCTTAAGAACTGTGCTTCTATGCTGACACCCTGCCTAGACAAACTCTTTCGTTTTTGTCGCTCATCCGGTTCTTTTCCTTCCTGTTGGAAGTTCGCTTTCATTTAGCCTGTCTCAAAAAAGGGTGACCGCTGTCAACCCTCCAACTATCGTCCAATTGCTTTGATTTCTTGCTTTTCTAAAGATTTTTAATCTATCCTTAATAGGAAGATTCTTAAACCCTCTCTTCTCACAATCATCTTTGAAATCGTCAGTATAGATTCCATAAGGGACGCTCTACTGGCGATCATTTGCATCTCTCTGACTCTTGGTCATCATCCTTCCGGGATTTTGGTGAATTTTTTGCTATTGTGCTAAACATATCGAAAACTTTTGATAGAGTCTAGCACAACTCTTTAATTTACAAACTGCCCTCCTTCGGTTTCTATGCTATCTGTGCCTTTATCTCTAATTTCCTTTCTGGCCGATCTATAACTGTGGTTGTAGATGGCCACTGTTCTTCTAAAGCTATCAACAGTGGTGTTCCTCATGGTTATACCCTGTCACCTACTCTTTTCCTTTTATTTATTAATGATCTTTTAATTCGCACTTCCTGTCTTATCCATTCCTATGTCGATGATTCCAGTCTTCACTTCTCCATCCGCTTCTCAAAGCGTCCCTCTCAACAGTCACTCCATGATTCGCATCAGACGACTATGGAGCATTTGACCCCTGATCTTTCTGCTATCTCTGAATGGGGCAGAGAAAACCTTGTGGCTTTCAATACTTCAAAAACTCGATTCCTCCATTTGTTTTATCGTCACCGTCTTCCACACCACTATCCCCTTACCTTCAACAACACACAACTCAATCCTTCCTCTTCTCTTAACATTTTTGGCGTTTCCTTTTCTCGTGATCTTTCCTGGAAAGATCACATATACCCCTCTTTTCAAAACAGCTTCTAAGAGGTTAATTGTGCTGTACCGCCTCCTCAGTTTCTTCACCCCCAATCATTTGTTGTTTCTTTACATAGGTCTTGTCCGACCTCTGTATAAAGTATGCTTCTGATGTGTAGGGTGGTTCAACCCACACAGCCGTACTTGACCTGGTGGAATCAAAGGCTTTTCGTCTCATCAATTCCGCGTCTCTTACTGACTGTCTTTAATCCCTCTCTTCGCCGCAGTGTTGCCTTGCTCTCTCTTTACTATCGCTATTATAACTGACACTGCTCTTCTGAATTCTCTAACTGCATGCCTCCTCTTTAAGGAGAGCACGCAGCACCAGACTTTCTACACTTTCTCATTCATTCTTTTTCTGTCCAACTCTCTAATGCAAGAGTTAATCGGTATTTTCAATCCTTCATGTACTGAACCTGTCAACTCTGGAACAATCTTCCTCAATCCATTTTCCCCCCGTCTGTGATCGCCAATCTTTCAAACGCAGAATGTCTAGGCATCTCGAAAACCCTGGACCTTGGTTTTGGCTCTCCTCTTCTCCTATGTGGGGGAGCCACTTTTGCGGGCATCATAAAAAAATAGCCCAAAAGAAGAGAAGGTTTCGTTGCATTTGAGGAACATCACATTGATGTAGTCGAGACCACCATGACCGAGACCGTGACCAGAAAAAAAGGTCTCTAGACCTGTTCGAGTCCTACTGGTCCGGTTAGGTTCTATTGCGTGGAGTGAAATTTGGTTTATAATTCTACTTCTATTTAAAATGTGATACAACTTTTTGTATGAAAACTTACCAGTAACTTTGTTAGTATTATACAGAAATAAACTAAAGGCATGGATAAACAGAATGTTTGAAATTGCGCGAGTTCCGCGTTGTTGGTCCGCTTTGTGTAGAGCAAGTTTAAAGTGATATGAATGTACTTGTAATTGGAATGGGTGTACTTGAGTTTCCTTGGGGAGGGAACACAAAATTGCGGTGCATCTTGCTCCTGATGAATCATGCACCCGAACCTATAAAGCCAGGAGTGTGTGCAATGCAGTCCGCAGTGCAAACTAACGACCCAGGCAGGTAAATGATCATGAATTTGACCGCTCACTGAATTATGATAACGCAAAGCAGTGTTGCTTTCAGTGGTGATAAACCACGTAAGGAAACCTCGTTAGTAAATTGACCCACTTTGTACTTGGCAGTGATGCTGTTAGCTGCTCGTACCCTGAATGGGTGTATGGACAGAGAGGTGCTTTGTTAAAGACTGAAACTTCTCTTCTGTCTGCGAAGTGTGACTTAATCTTCTAATAGCATATGTGCCAAAAGCAACATTGGTGAACACAATAGAGTAGGTCAATAGCTCGATCATTATTTTAATTATATTTACACACGCTGACAAGGTTAGGAATTTTATAAATGGCGCAAGTATATAATCTTGATTTTCTTATTTTGCGAAACTATTTATATGTATATATATATAGGGTGAACCAAATGTAGGTGGACAGTAAATGATAACGTTTATTTTGAGAATACATATTTAATTTTTTTGTATACTATAATACAAAATAAAATTTAAATAAATTTAGTTATAATATTTAATATAATATAACACAAACACCATAGTTATAATGAACACCATAGTTATAATATAATATAACACAAACCGTATTCAACCTACTGTCCACCTACTTTTGGTTCACCGTGTATATATATATATAGGGTGTTTATAAAGTCCCTATCTATTTCATTGAAAACGTAGTAAAAAGGGTAAAATTCAATAACAGTATAATAGAAGGCATACATTTAATGAATACTTAAACATATGATTCTACATGAGCACCATCACTATCGCTACAGAGTTCGAATTTGTCAGCAGCATTGCTGAACACATTTTGGAGCATGACAGGGGTTATTTTCGTAACTGCTGTTACGATACGAGCACGTAAATCTTGCAGATCTGTAACCCTCGTTTAATAGACGTTTGATTTGATAAAGCCCCATGCAAAGAAATCCAAGGGCGTTAGGTCAGGAGATCGAGCCGTCCAGGGCCTGTTGCCTCCACGTCCGATCCACCGATTTGGAAATCGTTCATTTAGGTACTCCCGAACAATGTTTGCTTAATGACAAGGTACCCCATCTTGTTGAAAGACGACAGTGTTTAAAATCCCATCTGAATGAAGCTGGGGTTCCAGGAATTGCTGAAGCATGTCCAGCTAAATAAGCCCTGTAACTGTAGCTTCAGCAAAGAAAAAGGGCCCATAAATCTTAGATTTGGTCATACCCAACCAGACAGTAACTTTAGGAGAATCTCGTTCCCATTGATAGAAATCAACTGGCTTTTCATTAGCCCATATGCGGCAATTATGGCGATTAACCTTCCCACACGTGTGGAAAGTTGCTTCATCACCCGAGAGAATGTGGTCCATTAAATTTTCATTCTGAATGTGTTCAAGAAGATCGGCACACATTGCACTTCTCTTTGGATAATCCTCTTCATGTAAGTCATGAAGCACCTGAATGTGATAACTTCTCTTCTTCAACGTCGATTTCAAAATTTTGTGGACAGTTGATTTGGGTATCCCGAGTCTACGTGATGTGGTGCGAATTGACACGCTTGGGTGTTCATCGATAACGTTACGTACCGCATTTACAGCATGCTCAGACACACTCGGACGTCTAGATCTTGATTCATCATGAACAGATCCCGTTCTTTTAAATTTATTAAGCAAATCACGAATTGTCTTGTCTGTAGGATTTGGTTTGTGAAATGTTCTTTCAAACCTCTCTAATTTCTTTGCATTCCTTTCCTTTAATCCGAAGTGTCACCACCATCACCCGTTCTTGTGCATTCATTTTCATAAGGTTCTGCAACAAAAATAAATAAAAACCGTTAATTCAACGAAATAGATAGGGACTTTATAAACACCCTGTATATTTATTTATTTATTAGGGGTATGCCGGATAGCCGGATACTTATTAAATTTTTTAAAAGATGGGAAAAATAACCGCCTGGTGCTGATACTCTTCAGGGAATGGACAATCAGTTAGAGCGGGGCTTTCTTTCTTAATTTTCAAAAATTAGTATGACAAAAAAAAGCTATTTATTTGTGCACAATGATGGCTCTTTTCAGTGATACATCATTTGTTGAAATTGATTGAGATGTTTCGGAGAAATGGTGATTTGAAGTTGACACCTATGAACTTTTTGTAGTATTTTGAAAGATTCGTAGAAAATTCCAAAATTTGAATTAGATAAAAACGCTCTATTAGTTAGTGCGCAAAATAATAAACTCTTTTCATTGATGTCTCATTTGTTGAAATCAGTTCAGCCGTTTAAGAGTAATTATTGGAAGTGATATCCGGCCGGATCCGGATATCCAACGTTTATTATAGGTCGGATATCCGGCATATTAGCTATCTGGCACATCCCTAATATATATATATATATATATATTATATAATGTGTGTGTGTGTGGCTCCGTCGTGGCCAGTGTCGTAATACCAATTTCCGTCGATCAGCGAAGTTAAACGACATCAGATCTGGAGAGTCGTTGGATGGGAGACCGTTCTCTGCGTCCTCCCTCCCCCCAATTCATGTGCGTATATCTGCATTAGCGAGGTACTGACTTTTTAAAATCCCTATTTCTCAAAACTAACTAACAAAACCTAATTTACGCAAACCTAAACCTAACCTTATTGCCATCGAACCGAGAAGGGCATGTGATAAGTGTTTCGGGCACAATTTCGAGTTCAAAGATTGTTTTGTTACATCATTAAATAGTGAGGTACTCGCTAATCTAGTCTAGCGTAACCAAATCAGACCTTAACTAACCTAACTTAATCAAGATCAACGTATCTTTTTTCCGACAGTAACAAATATTTCTAGATTTTTAATATAATTTTTTTTAATGTTCCGATGTATCAAAGGTGTTACCTAAAAAAAAAAAAAAAAAAAAAAAAAAATCCCACTACATCTGTGAATTATCACATACTCGAACTCACTTATGCCCAGTTGTCTACACACACACACACTCTCTCTCTTAATGGTATGTAGACTATTGACATTGCCCATGACTCTGTAGATTAATTATCCTTTTTGAATTAAATAAAACTGAATTGGCGTAATACTGAAGTGTTTCAAACCTACATTTCGTGTCATAATAGATACCTCGCATAAATGTTGCCTTTTAGAATGTTCTTCGCTTCTACTCACTGCGGTATAAGCGTATTAAGAGGGTTACCACCAAAATCGAGATTACTGGATTAAGGAAGATCTGGCATATGATTTACTCCGTATTTTTTCAGCGTATTCAATGTGTTGGAGATAAATTGACATTTAGATTTAAACATGCGATTAATTTTTAAAATATTTTTAAGTTAATAAATTAATGACATTTTCCTTAAAAATACAGAGACCGATTATAATCCTTTAAACTAGTGAGAAAGTGAAGATGTTTTCATTATTCATGAATTATTTTCGTGTATGTCGAACCGTTATTGATTGATTGATTGATTCAAATCATTCTTCAATTATTTTTTTTTGCTCTTTCAGTATCCACAAGTTCATTTCGATCACGAGACCTTTGGCTCGGGCACTGTCTCCTCGGAAGATCTGCTGCATGATTCTCGCCGCATGGGCATGGGCACTGCTTTACAACTTAGGACCCGTTTTGGGATGGACTAAAACAGGTGATTTTAAAATTAATGAAAAACGGAATATCATCGTGTTAGTTAGGGTGTATTCGGGTATGTTTCCACACCTACAATGACCCTAGGGTTTTATCTTTTAAACAGAGTAATGTTTGTATTAAAACTTGCTGCTTTTAATATAATAAACGAATTATTTTTAGTGTTTTACATTTATGGGAGTTGGTGTTGAAGCTGTAAGGCAGCGGTTCTGAACTTTTTCTTCTTCTGTACCCCTTGAACTCTTTCAAGGGATTTTCTGGATTTTCGAGAGGCATAGAGGATTTTTACTTTCTTTGCGATTGTGTGACTCGTGGCCGTTTGTTAATCGTATATAAAATTAAAAGGGTTATATTTTCAGGACCCCGTCGCGTAACCCCTAAGATTTTCTCGCGTATCCCAGGTTCAGAACCACTGCTGTAAGGAATGCTGAGACTTCATGTTTTACGCCATCGCCATCGTCTGGTACTTTTCCATTGTTGTTAAGGGAGATCCCTTGTTTTGTCTCATGCGTAAATTGATCTCTTTTGGGGTCGTTTCCTGTAGGGTGATTCGTTCTTCCTCCAGAATTACAGGTTACTTTACACTGTAAAGAGGAAAGTTTCTAATACCCTATTTACACTACGTTTGAAACATGGAACAAACGTTTCAAGAACTCCATTCATGCAGTTGTTGTTCCTTTCAAAAAGAAACCCCTTTTTCGCTGAGCGTTCACATTGGCTTGGCTCACCTCAACGAAATTATCAAATCACTCCTTTCTATTTTTACGAAAGTTGCTTGAAAAATATTGTTTTTGTTGATAAAAATTTAAATTAAATTTCTTTTTGACTCATTTCTTGCTTTAGAGAGATCTACCTACCTTCTAATAATGTATTCCTTGGACTGTTCTGGAATTTGTTCCTTGTACCTTCAGTTGTAAATGGAACGAGGCATTCCTCAAAAGCCACCAAGAACGAGGACTGTTTCTTTGGAAAGCTTTCAAGCTCTCAACGGGATTCCGAGAAAATGTGCCTTTGAAACAGGGATTCGGAGAAAAATGCATAGTGAATGCCGTATAACGCCTTCAAGTCAAGTACCTAAATCAGTTTTTGTAACGTTAAACCTTGGTTTTAATTGTTCTAATGCTATCCGCAACAGAGAGGAGGTTTTCAGAAGGTACTGTTGCCGTCCAACTCCTGACTCTCACTTAGCTTATATTTCTGCCCGGAATCATGCAAAATCTGTTCTTCAACTCGCCAAAAATTTGTTCATCAGACAAAAATGTGAAAATATAACCAATTCTAATTATTCTCGCTCTTTCTGGCACCCAGCCAAGAACCTCTCTAACAACTTTACTACTACTTTCCCTCCTCTTTTTTTTCCATTCCGACGGGTCAGTTGCCGTCTCTTCTCCTGATAAAGCTGAACTCTTCGCTCAATCTGGTGGATTCCGGTGTTGTTCCTCCATCTCCTCCTCCCTGTAACTTAATTATTTCTGAAATTAGAATCTCCTCGAAAGATGTTTTTCCTGCCTTATCTGGGCTCAATTTTAAGAAGTCGTACGGTCTTGATGGTCCTGTTGTTCTCAAGAACTGTGCTTCTGTGCTGACACCCTACCAAGGCAAACTCTTTCGTCTTTGTCTTTGGTCTGGTACGTTTCCTTCCTGTTGGAAGTTCGCTTTCATTCAGCCTGTCCCAAAGAAGGATAACTGCTGTCAACTCTCCAACTATCGTCCAATTGCCTTGATTTCTTGCCTTTCTAAGAGGAAGATTCTTAAACATCTCGCTTCTCACAATTTTCGTTCAGATCGTCAGTATGGGTTTTGCATGGGACGCTCGACTGGCGATCTTTTTGTATATATCTCTGACTCTTGATCATCTTTCTTTCGGGATTTGCCCTTGCACTAAACATATTCAAAAGCTTTTGATAGAGTCTGGCACAAATACTTAATTTCCAAACTGCCCTCCTCCGGTTTCTATACTTCTATCTGTGCCTTCATCTCTGATTTCCTTTTCTGGCTGCGGTTGTAGATGGCCACTGTTATTCTCATAAAGCCGTTAATAAAGGTGTTCCTCAGGGTTCTGTCCTCTCACCTACTCTTTTCTTCTTATTTAGCAATGATCTATTAAGTCGCACTTCCTGTCTTATCCACTCCTGTGCCGATGATTCCATTCTTCACTTCTCCACCCGCTTCTCAAAGCGTACCTCTTAACAGCCACTCCATGCTTCGCGTGGGATGGGTATGATGCATCTGACCTCTGATCTTTCTACTGTTTCTAATTGGGACAGGGAAAATCTTGTGGTTTTCAATACCTCAAAAACTCAGTTCCTTTATCTCTCTACTCATTATAATCTTCCACACTACTATCCCCTTACGGCCTTACCTTCAACAATACATAACTCAATCCTTCCTCTTCTCTTAACATTTTTGGCGTTTCCTTTTCTTGTGATGTTTCCTGAAAAGATCACATATACTCTCTTTCCAAAACAGCTTCTAAGAGGTTAGGTGTGCTGTACCGGTTCCGCAGTTTCTTCACCCCGACTCAGTTGCTGTTTCTGTCCAGTGATCATGTCGCCCCCTGTATGGAGTAAACTTTTCATGTGTAGGGTGGTTCAGCCCACATAGCTCTAGATACTTGACCTGTTGGAATCAGTCTTTTTGTCTTATCAATTCCCCGCCTCTCACTGACTGTCTTCAGTCCCTCTCTCTTCGCCGCAATGTTGCCTCTCTCTCTTTACTATCGCCTTTATAATGGACACTGCTCTTCTGAATTCTCTAACTGCATGCCTCCTCCTTTAAGGAGATCACGCAGCACCAGATTTTCGACAATTTCTCATTCCTTTTCTGTCCAACTCTAACCCAAGGGTTAATCGGTATTTTCACTCTTTCATGTACTGAATTGGTGAATTCTGGAACAATCTTCTTCAATCCATCTTTTCCCCCGTCTATGACTTTCAATCTTTCAAACGAAGAGTGTCCAGGCATCTCGAAAACCTTCGACCTTGATTTTGGCTCTCTTCTTCCTCTATGGAAGGGGCGTTTTTGCGGGCATTCACCCTTGGCTTCTTCTTCCTGCGTAAAAAAAAAAAGGTAATACACGGTTCTTAACATAGACCGTATAGAGATTTCCATTTTGGTATATAAAGTTAAAGTATATAGTGTGTCAATGCGGTTCCCCAATTTGGAACCTAATTCTGAGAGGAACCTTTTTTTAACTTATTTTGTCATGTTATGCGGAAAGAAACGGTTTAAATTTTCGTGTTATATGGAACTTTACTGTTTACAGTGTTACAGTGTATGAATGTTTATTACCCGCGATACAATGTAGGTACAAATACATAAAAAACGAAAGCATCACAGTGTTTGAAATTTGTTCAATAAACTACGGGGCTCCAATAAACCTTAGCTCCCCCGCCCATGGCCTAAACCATTAGAGGTACAGTAAAACTGCATTTAATGAGAAACAATTAAAACTTGGTGTTCCCGCCATTGTCTTCCAAGACAACCTGAATTTGCTTTGGGTAGTTTGCCAAAAGTGACGTGAATAGATCTTGATCGTTAAGCAAATTTGCTAAAACAGTTTCAATGTGTTGCGTCATTGTATCCTTCGAAAATCGATTTGCTGCAGGTTCTTGAAACAAGAGACATTCAACCTTGTCCTTTATAACTGATCCAATGTGTTCACAGACGTTCAGGTCAGGAGAATTTCCTGGCCATTCTTCGTTTCCAAAGAAATCGATCTCATGGTTCCGCAACAACTGTTGAGTGGCTAATGCCTTAAAGCAGGGGGCCTTATCGTACAGAAGTGTGACCTGATCGACAACCATAACATTGTTTGGGTTTCTTAGAAAAGGAATGACATGCTGGGATAGAATAATATCACGAAAATACTGTCCATCCCAACTCTGACCATTTGGCTTCAGCACCCACATGAGCTTCTTTGCAGTGAACAAAACAAACACACCAACACAGTCTGGACTTTTTAATAATTCGCGATAATGTTCATTGTCATCGATTTCATCTGGTGTTGTGGTAGTTAGGCCGACGTGTTACGTAAACAAAAAATTCATCGGTGGGCAAACCACATTCTGTCATCGATGTTAAGTTGAGTTTTTCTTGGCTTTGGAAGTTCATGCCAAGGCTTTAAACCTTGCCTATAACGGTACAGTCGAATGATCTCACCACTAACGATCTTTCCTCTCAATACTTCGATCTCTAGAAAGTTTAGCACAGCTGTTTTTCCGCTTACGCGTACCGCTTTCAATGATGTCCTTTGTTTCCTGAGAGAGTGGCAAATTTGGGCGCCCAGATTTGGTTGTATCCATTTCGCATTCATCCAAAGTTTTATTCCAATTTCTTTTGACGAAGTCCTCACTTCTTCGCAACTTTTTGGCAACCCATGAACGTGTTATAAAGGTGGCTCCAGCATCACGAGCTTCCCGAAATGTTATTGCTCGTATGCGATCTATCACACGTTGCCTCTCCGAATCACCAATTAATTGAGAAGCAATTATATTATCACTTTATCAGCTAGAGTAATTTTAATACCTGCAATAAATAAAGAATTTTATATATTTTTATAATCACTAAAAACTATTTCGATATAAGTAAACATGTAAGCTGCAAATGGGGGGCTAAGGTTTTTTGGAACCCCTTATAATAATAATAATAATAATAATAATAATAATAATTCAACAAAAATGAAGAACTTAATAGGGAAAAAATTGAGGAAACTGTTTATGAAAGCAGGATCAGATACTACATTAAAGGTAATCTATATCTAGTTGATTTCACTTTCGTTATTGGAGATGGGGAATCGTAGCTGGTGGGGTGTCGCAGGAAATTTGGGATGAACTGTCGGACATTCGCTCGTTTTGGTACTCGGTACTTGGTATAAAGCACTATGCAAGAGTTAAGGACATTTTAAGAAAAGAAAATATTGTAACAATGTTTGTTTCAGTACTCCTCCATGACAGGGTTGCCACTGACCTGGAAAACCTGGAAGATACAGGGAAATCGAAAATAGGGAGAGAAAGGCAGGGAAAATACAAGGAATTCTGATAAAGCGAAATTCCCTGCAACTCCCAATGATGCCACATTCTGTAAACTACTGTATGTAAATAACTGCAACCTATTAATTTCAGTTATGTTGCACAGCACTTTTGCTTATTATGACTGAGGGGGATAATCGTAGGTAACAGGCCTGGGTAAAATATTCATACCATTTTTCACATATTTCAGTTTGCATTGCAATAAATTACTTGTCCGTTATATATATTATTATTTTTGTATTAATGAAAACATAACTAATGTTTTCTTATTGTACAGTCCTTTATAGAGTTAGGATCCTGTACGGATTTACTAGTATACTCGTATATTATGCCAAAATTGAATAAATCTAGGTTTAATATAATTTGGACTGATCCAATACTAAATCCAGAATGGGCATAATTTTAAAAGCCTATTGATGCCATTCCAAGCGTATTGCAAAATTTGCATAAAACCTTTCGAACTAAGTAATATGGGACGACAGTCCGTAGTTAGCCACATGAAAGGTAAATTCATATTAAAGTCCAGTCAACGAAATCTAGCAAAAAATAATGGCAATACATTGGTTGGTATTCGGGTGGGTATTACTACGAGTGTGGCTAAGAGTATACCCATTGTTGTGTTAAGCGGTGTTTAAAGGTAGCAGTTAGGTTCGGCTGAATTGTGTTAAAACCAATTTCAGTCACGTGATTGTTAAACGTCTTTTTATTAATTGAATTATCATCAGCTCCAACTCCGGCTCTAGAGCTGAGAGTGACCCCCAGCTCCAACTCCGGAGCTGCTCCACTAACCCAGTTCTAGCTCCAGAGTCGCTCCACTAACCCCAGCTTTATATCTTAAGTTGCTCCAGAGTACGGTGTTGTTCCGGACTGATACTTTAGCGTCTTTTATTGCGCTACAGCTCTTAAGATACAAAAACTGAATGCACAATAGGATAACAAAATCATTAAGGCTAGTAATTTAAAGCCGAGTTCTTAAAGTGCAGAACGCGAGCAATATGCGGCCATCAAATTGTCACCGTGCGGCCTCTAAGCCTTGGCAAGTTGAGGTAATTCAAAACATATTAAAAATTATTTATTTCTTGTATTATACATATACTAGCGTTGGATTTTAGGGTGTATATATATATATATATATATATATATATATATATATATATATATACAGGTGTCCCATAAGTCCGGTATCATAGGAAAAAAAAAAAAAGGCAAAACAAAAGCTTTTATTTACAGAACGTGCTCAATATGTTTTCAATACACAAATTCAGACGTGATACCCAGTCAGCAAGCACACGGTGAATGATGTCAGGAGTAATGGTGTTACATGCCCCAATAATGTGCTGCCGCAAATGTTCAACACTCATAATTTTCTCTGCGTATACCAGCGCTTTCAAGTGGCCCCAGAGATAAAAATCTAGTGGCGTGAGATCCGGGCTTCTAGCTGGCCATTCCACAGGCCCTCGACGTCCTATCCAATGACCAGGGAATTGTTGGTACAGGTATTCCCTTACTTGGGTGCTGTAATGTGCAGGAGCGCCGTCTTGCTGGAACCATGTTGGGAAATTTCCTTCTTCGTTCAAGACACTGGGAAATGCTTCTTCCTTGAGCATACGTAGGTGGGTGCCTCCAGTGACATGTTCATCGAAAACGAGGGGGCCTATGATGCGATCCTTCCAAATGCCACACCATACCATCACCCGAGATGCACCTTGTTCCTTTGAAGAGGTATGCCAGTGAGGGTTGTTTTGAGACTAGTAGCGGGTGTTCTGTCGGTTTACCTCACCATTTCCATAAAAAACAGCCTCGTCACTGAACAGAATGGTGGACGGGAAATTGGCATCCCGAGCATAAATTATGGTTTGTAGAAATAGAAAAATATGAATTTCTCCTATGATGCCGGACTTATGGGACACCCTGTATATATGAGCTTTTCCAAAATTTAGACTGTTTCCGATTTTTTGAAAATAAGATATTTAATGTAGATTTTTACGCTGATTTAAAAAATGTAAGTCTTTTTTTTTGGAGAAATGAGGGGTTCAAACGTTGTTTGTTATTGTAATTTTGTATTAGGTCAAAACCTATAACAATACAACTGAAAACTAATACGAGAGTTATTGTATTCTTTAGTAATATTGGCTTATGTCACTAAGTATTTGTGTGAATAGATTTCGACCGTTATTTTTCTGTCGCCACATGAATTCGCACAAGTAGGTATCAATCATTTGCCGGTGAGTCCCTGATTGTCTCTTATTCCTTCGTTTGGCATTATTCCACATAGATTCAACGCCTTGTGTTAATTTCGGTTAGGTTAAGTTAGGTTAGATTACTTACTTCTCTATAGGTAAACTAGTACACCATGTAACTTTTAAAATAGTAACTATACGTAAACTAGAACACCGTGTAACTTTTAAAATAATAAGTTCTCAAAAAAAAACTCACATTTTTTAAATCAGTGTAAAAATCTACATTAAATATCTTATTTTCTGAAAATAGGAAACAGTCCAAATTTCGGAAAAGGCCCCACCCTAATAACGAATAACAATATAAACAATATAATACGGAATGAAGACATAGATGAAAGAAAAGAAATAAGTAAATGTTGCGAGGTAATAAAACTGTCCAACGAGCGAAATGATAAAAAGATAATAACTAAAAACGTAGGAAATATTCAACCAAAGAAAAATAATGATAATACCAAAATTAAGAACAGAAAATAATCAGATAACAAGAAGTAGAAGCGTAGAAAATATTGTATATAAATACTACGCAAAAGGGTACTGCAGATATGGGGATGGGCAATGCATCTATGCACATCCCACATTATGCAACACACATTGCAGAAGTGGATATTGAAAATTTGATAAGAAGTGCAAATTCCACCATCTTACGGTCTGCAACACCTATGCAAGACATGGGAGGTGCAAATACGGACAAAAATGCCGTTACCACCACCCTCAAGGGAACGCAACGGGTGAACAGGAAAAACGAACATCAAAGAAGGGTACCAATTTTTAAGACGTAGCCAACACAATTCAGCTGCAAAATACTATCCAGCAAATACAAAGTCGGCTGACAAATATAGGAATCCGAGAGCCGGACAGAAAGCACGTACAAAGACACTTCATGCGTTATCGGGACAACAGGTACCGACAAAGATAAAAAGAAGCAAATTCTCGGAGGACCACAAGGCAACGAAACCGGCACCACTATTGGAAAACGAATCGGAACCACCTGCATGCGAAAAACGATAGAGAAAAAAAATACAAATAATCCTAGCCAACATTCAGGGCCTTAAATCAAATCATTCCCGGGAAAAAGTTTTATACCTGAAAGGACTAGTGCAAGAAGCCGGAGCAGACTTTGCATGCCTCACGGAAACTCATCTAAAGGACTCACGCGAACTGTGAAAACTGTGAGTCCTGTGTTGACAAAAAAGAGATGCAAATTGACAACTATAACATCCTCCGAGCCGACAGAACAGTGAGACGTAAAGGAGGATGTGCTATTTACACAGGCGAAAGGCATATGACAGAAATGACTATAAGTACCTCAAACAGCTACGTAGAATGTGTAGCAGCAAAAGTTGAAAAATTAAATATGGTACTAATTGTAATGTACAGACCCCTAAACACGCCAACCTCAAAATTTTCAGATTCCATTACAGAGGTAAGAAACTTGGGGTTGGTGAGAGTAGATCTTTTACCAAGTATTTTTCTCTTTGGTGATTTTAATTTTCCATTCATGAAATATAAAAGGATAGGAAAAAATATATGCATACACCAGGACAAGGGGGGCACACGGGAAGACTAGGAGCAGGTAAAAATGCTACTAGCTCCAGCTGATGAATTTATGTTAACGCAAGAAATAACAGAAAACACAAGAAAAAACAACTGCCTAGATTTGGTATTCACAAACAACAACCTAATTGATAACGTAGAAATATCCCCAATTATAATGTCGGACCACAACATCAATGAAATAACAACCAATATAAAAGCAACAAGAAAGGAAAGAACACGAACAACAGAAAGAGGCAAATTCGAAATTTTTAATTTTCACTCCAAAGCTATAAACTGAAAAGATGTTGCATCCAGCATGGAAGTAATAGATTGGAAAACCATTTTCAAGGCCAAGACAACGGAAGAGATGCTAATGACTTGAGAGGAGAAGACGTTAGAAATTGTGGAAAGACGTGTCTCAAAAATACAACAAAGAGGAAAGAGAAGCAGGTTCGAGAGACAAAAGAGGTCATTGTTCCGAAAGCGAAAAAGAGTGACTGCAAAATTAAGTAACTAAAGATAACAACATCAGAAAAATATTAAATGATAAACTGCAGAGTATCGATGACGTCATACAGGAACTAATTGAGAAACATACAGAAAAATAAGACGACGACGCTATAAAAGCGATAAAGATTAACTCAAAGTACTTCTAGAATTTTGCAAAAAGAAAGTCGAAAAACCATGCGACTATCGGACCTTTGAAAAACGAGAACAGTGCTTTATCTGGTGATCTAACAGAAGTATCTGAAATATTAAGAGTTCAGTACGAATCATCTTTCAGTATCCAAAAAACTGACAAAGTGATATGCGATAGAAATGCGGTCTTTGAAGAAGAACTACAAGGGGAAAGTATAACGGACTTCGACTTTACGACAGATGATATTACACAAGCCTGAGGGAAACTAAAAACACACTTAGCGGCAGGACCGGATAAATAGAATGCCACACTGATCAAAAACTGCAAGAATGCAATCGCTGAGCCCCTATATCGGATATGGAGACGATCACTAGATACGAAAGAAATACCGGGCATCCTGAAGAGCGCGAACATAGTCCCAATATATAAAGGAGGAGATCGATCCGAGGTCAAAAACTATAGGCTAGTGTCGCTTGCATCTCATCTCATTAAAATATTTGAAAGAATAGTTAGACAGAAAATGTATGACTTTTTGGAAACTCAGAAAAAATTAAATGATAACCACCATGGGTTTCGGTCAGGCAGATCATACCTATCACAACTAATGGAACACCCATCAACATTCCCCTGTCTGTCTTAAGTTTTAGATTATCCGCAAGAGACATGATCTCGGTGATGATCCCTTCGGTCGAACCTACCCTACCGCCTTTGAGGAACAGGTCGTTGCCACCAACGTGAACAACGATCGCAGTCCTCCGACTAGCCACGCGCAGCTTCTCTAGCTCCTTCCTTAAGTACGCCGTTCCCCGCCCGGTTAAACACCTTATCTTCCTCCTGTCCCGGTTTGCAGAGGCAAAGTACTACTTCTGGCCCATGATCTGTGAGTCCCCAATCAAAACGGTGTCTTCCTCCTTCGCGCACAGGAGACTAAAGCGGTTGGAGGTCCTGACAGCGGCAACCGGGGTCTCAGGTTTTGGCTTTGCAGCCTTCTTGCCCGATACCTTTCGATACCCGTCGCCACCCGTAGATTCAACCGCACTTACAGCACCCGACCCACCCCGACCGGCAGCTACATTCTTCGGTTTCTTTGGGCCATCAGTAGGCCCCTTCTCACCCTTTTTCTTTATCGGTCCCTTCCGACCCTTCTCTATCGGCCCCTTCTTTGCGCCCTCCCTCCCCTCCGCCTTGCGTCGCGATTCCGAGCATTCCACGTGGGTCGCTGGCGATTTCTGACACTGATTTTGCACCCCGGCCCCAAGTTCCACTTCTACCCTTACTCCGTGGTCTCGAGCACTGTCCAGTCCGCCGCTGGACCGCCTTTCCAGGGCGGATACACTATCAATAAGCTTCAGGGTGGAGGGCGCAGTAGCGTCAGCAACCGCCGCGCCTCCAACAGCCGATCTGGACGACTCGACCTGCCGGACCCTCTCCTCTAGCTTCTCGTACAACTGCATGAGTTCGCAAAAGCGGCACATAATGGAGTGGTTGATCTTCTCGAAGCAAGCTTCTTTGAAGTTCGTCACCCACTGATTTACTCCACACCTCGCGCATTCAGCCTTCAGTTTCTGCGGTCCAGTCATTGTAACTTATTTTTTTCTAACTCCGAATACACTGAATAAGATAAAGCGTTCTAGCAATGAAAACTATGGAAAACGTTCTGACCAGTACATAAAAAAAGGAGGGGGTGGTGAATTCTTCCCGCGCAACCCGCATCCGCCTATCTGCAAGTGACGTTCATCCCATCCAGAAGACTACACCTCTCGCTGCTGCCGCACCGACCAAAGGTCTCCCCAGGGTCGGACAGTCCCAAACGTGTCGCAGCTACCAACTGACAAACACTCGCGACGCAGGCGTCACGGATTTCCCGCCAGGAGCGACAGCGAGATGCAGCTCCTTACTAAGTCTTACTAGTCACTCACAAGCGGCCAGACTCTTAGAATCCAGTGTTCAAGGGATATCCTACCAGACCCAGCAGCTACGCCCGAGACTTTCCGCTGGCCTGGCAGCCAGCTAGGCAGTAAAGCTCTCTCACCTAAGAGCAGTACAGCCAAGCATCATCAATTGGTTACCAAAGAACGGTCGCAGGGGACTGGTCAGACCATTACGCGTTAGGAATGAGCTTAAGGGGCACTGGCCACACACCATTCGTCGCGCCCCTACGCCTGGGACTCCTCCATCCCAGTCTCTCACGACCTACGAGCGTTAAATGGTGTTATGTATGGAGGTTCCAAAGCCTCTCTTCCCACGCATGAGGTAGCAGTAGTGTCATTGTAGTAAAAGTAGAGAGAAAGAATTAATACTAAAAGAAAAGTTTTTTTTTGCAGTCAGTCAGAGGAGAGCATACTTAACCTAAGCTAAAAGGACAGAGTAGGGATGGGATGGGGTCCTAGTAACCCACGTGACAGGATTGTACAACAGTCTTCCCCCGCCCTCCCGAAAGAGAGAGAGAGAGAGATAGAGAGAGAGTTACAAGGAGTTACAAGGAAAAGAAGTACCTCAAAAGGCCTTGCGGCCCATACCGAGGAGGTACCAATGGCAACGGGTGCCAGGGAAAATTTTGTAAACGTTTATTTTTCTTTCAACTATCCTAGCAGTAGTAGAAACTGGATAGAAAAGTAGAAGGCTCTCTCCCCACCCTCCGCTCCCTCCCTGCCAGAGGCAGGTACGGAAAAAGGTTGAAGAAAATACCTTGACCCTGGAAAGTAGCCAAGGAAATTTTACAGGAAAGTGGAGAATATATAAATAGCTCTATATTTAGCTTGCTCACAGAGACACCGAGCAAGCGAACTCCTGCAGAGTTTTCTGAGGTTTTAATCTTAAACTATGAGTGTGTTCAGTACTTGTCTAGCCTATTTTTAAACAGATTTACACTGACTGGAAACAACCTCTGAGGGAAGTTGGTTCCAGATATTAAATATTTTATAGGAAAAGAAATTTCCGCAGACTGAGGTCCTAAATGTCTTTACACACTCAAATAGTGTGCAAGATTTCGTCTAACCTTTTCTTGAACTGATCCACAGAGGAACTGTTCACAACTTCCGAAGGTAACCTGTTCCATGTGTCACAGATCTTACTAAAGTAATTCCCACACACCTAGTCCTAAACCGTTTCAAATCCAACTTCCAACCATTGTTGCGAGTTGGGTTATCATTTAAACTAAACATACTTCTAAAATCGACATCGTTGAACCCTCGTAAGAGCTTGAAAACCTCGATCAGTTGACCGCGCAGCCTCCGAGTTTCAAGCGAAAACAAGTTCAGGGCGCGTAACCGTCGATTGTAGCCCATATGCCTAACGGAAGGGATTAACTTTGTGGCCCTCGCCTGCACTCGCCCCAGCCTCTCAATATCTTTCCTGACGGTGGGCGACAGAACTGCACAGCATACTCCAGGTACGGCCGAACAAGGGAATTGTACAGTGAGAGCACAATCTCCTTGTTCCGAAACTGAAATTGCCTCCTGATATAACCCAATAGTTTCTGGGCTTTCTTTTCCACCTCTACACACTGTTTCGTAAACTTAAGGTCGCTGCTAATTAGGACACCCAAGTCCTTTTCTAAATCAGTCACCTCGATATTACTGCCCAACATCGAGTAGTCCGACTTGGGATTGGCGTAGAGAGAGAGAGAGAGATAGAGAGAGAGAGAGATAGAGAGTTACAAGGAAGGAGTTACAAGGAAAAGAAGTACCTCAAAAGGCCTTGCGGCCCATACCGAGGAGGTACCAATGGCAACGGGTGCCAGGGAAAATTTTGTCATTCAACTATGCTAGCAGTAGTAGAAAACTGGATAGAAAAGTAGAAGGCTCTCTCCCCACCCTCCGCTCCCTCCCTGCCAGAGGCAGGTACGGAAAAAGGTTGAAGAAAATACCTTGACCCTGGAAAAGTAGCCAAGGAAATTTTACAGGAAAGTGGAGAATATATAAATAGCTCTATATTTAGCTTGCTCACAGAGACCGAGCAAGCGAACTCCTGCAGTTGGTTCCAGATATTAACTATTTTATAGGAAAAGAAATTTCCGCAGACTGAGGTCCTAAATGTCTTTACACACTCAAATAGTGTGCAAGATTTCGTCTAACCTTTTCTTGAACTGATCCACAGAGGAACTGTTCACAACTTCCGAAGGTAACATGTTCCATGTGTCACAGATCTTATACGTAACGTAATTCCCACACACACACTAGTCCTAAACCGTTTCAAATCCAACTTCCAACCATTGTTGCGAGTTGGGTTATCATTTAAACTAAACATACTTCTAAAATCGACATCGTTGAACCCTCGTAAGAGCTTGAAAACCTCGATCAGTTGACCGCGCAGCCTCCGAGTTTCAAGCGAGAGAGAGAGAGAGAGAGAGAGAGAGAGTTACAAGGAGTTACAAGGAAAAGAAGTACCGCAAAAGGCCTTGCGGCCCATACCGAGGAGGTACCAATGGCAACGGGTGCCAGGGAAAATTTTGTCTTTCAACTATCCTAGCAGTAGTAGAAAACTGGATAGAAAAGTAGAAGGCTCTCTCCCCACCCTCAGCTCCCTCCCTGCCAGAGGCAGGTACGGAAAAAGGTTGAAGAAAATACCTTGACCCTGGAAAAGTAGCCAAGGAAATTTTACAGGAAAGTGGAGAATATATAAATAGCTCTATATTTACCTTGCTCACAGAGACACCGAGCAAGCGAACTCCTGCAGAGTTTTCTGAGGTTTTAATCTTAAACTATGAGTGTGTTCAGTACTTTGTCTAGCCTATTTTTAAACAGATTTACACTTTGACTGGAAACAACCTCTGAGGGAAGTTGGTTCCAGATATTAACTATTTTATAGGAAAAGAAATTTCCGCAGACTGAGGTCCTAAATGTCTTTACACACTCAAATAGTGTGCAAGATTTCGTCTAACCTTTTCTTGAACTGATCCACAGAGGAACTGTTCACAACTTCCGAAGGTAACCTGTTCCATGTGTCACAGATCTTATACGTAAAGTAATTCCCACACACACTAGTCCTAAACCGTTTCAAATCCAACTTCCAACCATTGTTGCGAGTTGGGTTATCATTTAAACTAAACATACTTCTAAAATCGACATCGTTGAACCCTCGTAAGAGCTTGAAAACCTCGATCAGTTGACCGCGCAGCCTCCGAGTTTCAAGCGAAAACAAGTTCAGGGCGCGTAACCGTCGATTGTAGCCCATATGCCTAACGGAAGGGATTAACTTTGTGGCCCTCGCCTGCACTCGCTCCAGCCTCTCAATATCTTTCCTGAGAGATAGAGAGAGATAGAGAGAGAGAGAGAAGAGAGTGTTACAAGGAGTTACAAGGAAAAGAAGTACCTCAAAAGGCCTTGCGGCCCATACCGAGGAGGTACCAATGGCAACGGGTGCCAGGGAAAATTTTGTCTTTCAACTATGCTAGCAGTAGTAGAAAACTGGATAGAAAAGTAGAAGGCTCTCTCCCCACCCTCCGCTCCCTCCCTGCCAGAGGCAGGTACGGAAAAAGGTTGAAGAAAATACCTTGACCCTGGAAAAGTAGCCAAGGAAATTTTGCAGGAAAGTGGAGAATATATAAATAGCTCTATATTAGCTTGCTCACAGAGACCGAGCAAGCGAACTCCTGCAGAGTTTTCTGAGGTTTTAATCTTAAACTATGAGTGTGTTCAGTACTTTGTCTAGCCTATTTTTAAACAGATTTACACTTTGCCTGGAATCAACCTCTGAGGGAAGTTGGTTCCAGATATTAACTATTTTATAGGAAAAGAATTTCCGCAGACTGAGGTCCTAAATGTCTTTACACACTCAAATAGTGTGCAAGATTTCGTCTACCCTTTTCTTGAACTGATCCACAGCAGAGGAACTGTTCACAACTTCCGAAGGTAACCTGTTCCATGTGTTACAGATCTTATACGTAACATAATTCCCACACACTGGTCCTAAACCGTTTAAATCCAACTTCCAACCATTGTTGCGAGTTGGGTTATCATTTAAACTAAACATACTTCTAAAATCGACATCGTTGAACCCTCGTAAGAGCTTGAAAACCTCGATCAGTTGACCGCGCAGCCTCCGAGTTTCAAGCGAAAACAAGTTCAGGGCGCGTAACCGTCGATTGTAGCCCATATGCCTAACCGAAGGGATTAACTTTGTGGCCCTCGCCTGCACTCGCTCCAGCCTCTCAATATCTTTCCTGAGGGTGGGCGACCAGAACTGCACAGCATACTCCAGGTACGGCCGAACAAGGGAATTGTACAGTGAGAGCACAATCTCCTTGTTCCGAAACTGAAATTGCCTCCTGATATAACCCAATAGTTTCTGGGCTTTCTTTTCCACCTCTACACACTGTTTCGTAAACTTAAGGTCGCTGCTAATTAGCACACCCAAGTCCTTTTCTAAATCAGTCACCTCGATATTACTGCCCAACATCGAGTAGTCCGACTTGGGATTGGCGTAGCCAATGTGCATCACTTTGCATTTACCCAAGTTAAACGGCATTTGCCATTTTTCGGACCACTCTCCTATCCTACCTAGGTCCGCACGCAGTTCCTCGATCACTTCGGGCGTCCCAACATTGGCCCCAAGCTTGGTGTCATCAGCGAATTTGGCGATCCGACTGACGATGCCACCGTCGATATCATTTATGTAAATGAGAGAGATAGAGAGAGAGATAGAGAGAGTTACAAGGAAGGAGTTACAAGGAAAAGAAGTACCTCAAAAGGCCTTGCGGCCCATACCGAGGAGGTACCAATGGCAACGGGTGCCAGGGAAAATTTTGTCTTTCAACTATGCTAGCAGTAGTAGAAACTGGATAGAAAAGTAGAAGGCTCTCTCCCCACCCTCCGCTCCCTCCCTGCCAGAGGCAGGTACGGAAAAAGGTTGAAGAAATACCTTGACCCTGGAAAAGTAGCCAAGGAAATTTTACAGGAAAGTGGAGAATATATAAATAGCTCTATATTTACCTTGCTCACAGAGACACCGTGCAAACGAACTCCTGCAGAGTTTTCTTATGTTTTAATCTTAAACTATCAACGTGTTAAAGTAATTCCCACATATACTAGTCCTAAATCGTTTCAAATCCAACTTCTAACCATTGTTGCGAGTTGGGTTATCATTTGAACTAAACATGCTTCTAAAATCGACATCTTTGAACCCGCGTCACGTAAGCGTCGATTGTAGCCCATATGCCTAACGAAAGGGATTAACTTTGTGGCATTTTTCGCCAGTTTCCAATCCACCTACCTACTTCCCCACCAATACCAGCGCGCGCACTTCGGCCATTAGCCAGCGGTGAGGTACCTTATCAAAGGCCTTCTAATCAATCGCCCTACTCTTATCATACTCACTCAACATGACGTAGAAAAACTCGAGCATGATGGTGAGACACGACCTATGCCGTCTAAACCCATGCTGGAGTCCCCAAATAGCTTGTAGGAATCCAAATGGTCAACAATCCTACTCGCTATTATCCCCTCTAAATATTTACCTACAACTGAAGTTAAATGGTGTTATTTATAGAGGTTCCAAGCCTCTCTTCCCACGCATGAGATAGCAGTAGCGTAGAGATAGAGAGAGAGATAGAGAGAGAGATAGAGAGAGAGAGAGAGAGAGAGAGAGAGAGAGAGAAGAGAGAGAGAGAGAGTTACAAGGAAAAGAAGTACCTCAAAAGGCCTTGCGGCCCATACCGAGGAGGTACCAATGGCAACGGGTGCCAGGGAAAATTTTGTCTTTCAACTATGCTAGCAGTAGTAGAAAACTGGATAGAAAAGTAGAAGGCTCTCTCCCCACCCTCCGCTCCCTCCCTGCCAGAGGCAGTACGGAAAAAGGTTGAAGAAAATACCTTGACCCTGGAAAAGTAGCCAAGGAAATTTTACAGGAAGTGGAGAATATATAAATAGCTCTATATTTACCTTGCTCACAGAGACACCGTGCAAGCGAACTCCTGCAGAGTTTTCTTATGTTTTAATCTTAAACTATCAACGTGTTAAAGTAATTCCCACATATACTAGTCCTAAATCGTTTCAAATCCAACTTCTAACCATTGTTGCGAGTTGGGTTATCATTTGAACTAAACATGCTTCTAAAATCGACATCTTTGAACCCGCGTCACATAAGCGTCGATTGTAGCCCATATGCCTAACGAAAGGGATTAACTTTGTGGCATTTTTCGCCAGTTTCCAATCCACCCACCTACCTCCCCACCAACACCCAGCGCGCGCACTTCGGCCACTAGCCGGCGGCGAGGTACCCTATCAAGGCCTTCTAATCAATCGCCCTACTCTCATCATACTCACTCAACATGACGTAGAAAAACTCGAGCATGATGGTGAGACACGACCTATGCCGTCTAAACCCATGTTGGAGTCCCCAAGTAGCTTGTAGGAATCCAAATGGTCAACAATCCTACTCGCTATTATTCCCTCTAAATATTTACCTACAACTGAAGTTAAATGGTGTTATTTATAGAGGTTCCAAGCCTCTCTTCCCACGCATGAGATAGCAGTAGCGTCCTAATCGTAACAGTAGAGAGAAAAAAAAAAAAAAGACAATACTAAAAGTTTTTCTTTGCAGTCAGAGGAGAACATTCCTAACCTAAGCTAAAAGGACAGAGTGGGATGGGAAGGGGTCCTAGTAACCCACGGGACAGGTTTGTACAACAGACTTCACCTGCCCTCCCGAAAGAGAGAGAACCTAAAGGAATTGGCAACCAATTTCTCTAGAATCCCACGACTCGGGACCGGAGGGCTGTCACACTCCAAGTATAAAGTTTACAACACGCAGAAGGAACGTGCATAACCTTTATACCCCCTGCGGAGAGAGAGAGAGAGAGAGAGAGAGAGATATAGAGAGATAAGAGAGAGAGAGAGAGAGAGATATAGAGAGATAAGAGAGAGAGAGAGATATAGAGAGATAAGGAGTTACAAGGAGTTACAAGGAAAAGAAGTACCTCAAAAGGCCTTGCGGCCCATACCGAGGAGGTACCAATGGCAACGGGTGCCAGGGAAAAATTTTTACACACTCAAATAGTGTGCAAGATTTGGTCTAACCTTTTCTTGAACTGATCCACCGAGGAACTGTTCCTGTTATTAAAAGTTTATTTTTCTTTCAACTATCCTAGCAGTAGTAGAAAACTGGATAGAAAAGTAGAAGGCTCTCTTAGAGAGATAAGAGAGAGAGAGATATAGAGAGATTAGAGAGATAAGAGAGAGAGAGATATAGAGAGATTAGAGAGATAAGAGAGAGAGATATATAGAGCGATTAGAGAGATAAGAGAGAGAGAGAGATATAGAAAGATAAGAGAGATAAGAGAGAGATATATAGAGAGATAAGAGAGAGATATATAGAGAGATAAGAGAGAGAGAGATATAGAGAGATAAGAGAGAGAGAGAGAGATATAGAGAGATAGAGAGAGAAGAGAGATATAGAGAGATAAGAGAGAGAGAGAGAGATATAGAGAGATAAGAGAGAGAGAGAGAGATATAGAGAGATAAGAGAGAGAGTTACAAGGAGGAGTTACAAGGAAAAGAAGTACCTCAAAAGGCCTTGCGGCCCATACCGAGGAGGTACCAATGGCAACGGGTGCCACGGAAAATTTTCTACACACTCAAAGAGTGTGCAAATTTGGTCTAACCTTTTCTTGAACTGATCCACAGAGGAACTGTTCACAACTTCCGAAGGTAACCTGTTCCATGTGTCACAGATCTTATACGTAAAGTAATTCCACACACACTAGTCCTAAACCGTTTCAAATCCAACTTCCAACCATTGTTGCGAGTTGGGTTATCATTTAAACTAAACATACTTCTAAAATCGACATCGTTGAACCCTCGTAAGAGCTTGAAAACCTCGATCAGTTGACCGCGCAGCCTCCGAGTTTCAAGCGAAAACAAGTTCAGGGCGCGTAACCGTCGATTGTAGCCCATATGCCTAACGAAGGGATTAACTTTGTGGCCCTCGCCTGCACTCGCTCCAGCCTCTCAATATCTTTCCTGAGGGTGGGCGACCAGAACTGCACAGCATACTCCAGGTACGGCCGAACAAGGGAATTGTACAGTGAGAGCACAATCTCCTTGTTCCGAAACTGAAATTGCCTCCTGATATAACCCAATAGTTTCTGGGCTTTCTTTTCCACCTCTACACACTGTTTCGTAAACTTAAGGTCGCTGCTAATTAGCACACCCAAGTCCTTTTCTAA
The DNA here is from genome assembly GCA_023014485.1 of Bathynomus jamesi. Taxonomy (NCBI): domain Eukaryota; kingdom Metazoa; phylum Arthropoda; class Malacostraca; order Isopoda; family Cirolanidae; genus Bathynomus; species Bathynomus jamesi. The sequence continues at coordinate 107,157 of JAJOZX010000850.1, read as the reverse complement.
ATCAGTCACCTCGATATTACTGCCCAACATCGAGTAGTCCGACTTGGGATTGGCGTAGCCAATGTGCATCACTTTGCATTTACCCAAGTTAAACGGCATTTGCCATTTTTCGGACCACTCTCCTATCCTACCTAGGTCCGCACGCAGTTCCTCGATCGCTTCGGGCGTCCCAACATTGGCCCCAAGCTTGGTGTCATCAGCGAATTTGGCGATCCGACTGACGATGCCACCGTCGATATCATTTATGTAAATGGTAAACAACAGTGGCCCCAAAACGGAACCCTGAGGAACCCCACTAGTGACCGAGGCCCAACCCGAACTAGCCCCTTTAATTACCACCCTCTGCCGCCTATTCCTCAGCCAGTTTTCAATCCACCTACCTATTTCCCCACCGATACCCAGCGCGCGCACTTTCGCCATTAGCCGGCGGTGAGGTACCTTATCAAAGGCTTTCTGAAAGTCGAGATAAAGTATATCAATCACCCTACTCTTATCGTACTCACTGAACATGACGTGGAAAAACTCGAGCAAGTTGGTGAGACACGACCTATGCCGTCTAAACCCATGTTGGGAGTCCCCAAGCAGCTTGTAGGAATCCAAATGGTCAACGATTCTATCAGCTATTATCCTTTCTAATAATTTACCTACAACTGAAGTGAGACTAATAGGACGATAGTTCCCTGGACTTTCGTGATCCCCTTTCTTAAAGATAGGGGTCACGTTGGCCTCCCTCCAGTCACCAGGCACCTGGCCCATCACCAACGATTTGTTGAAGACTGTAGCCAGGTGGGGAGCCACCTGGTCGCGCACTTCTCGCAAAACACTGGGGAGAAACTGGTCTGGCCCAGGAGCCTTAAACGCGCTCAGTTTGTCTATTCTATGAGCAACGACTGTCGCGGTACATCTAACACTATCCAGGCCAGCACCTTCGTGCCTCACAGCTGGCTCGGGGATGACGCGGGTATCCTCCCTGGTGAACACTCCCGCAAAGTACTCATTAAGCACATTAGCGATGTCCGCGTCGGAGGTCCGCAGAACGCCGCTTCCGTCCTTTAAAGGACCTATCATGCTTCTAATGGGCTTTCTACTATTAACATAACTGAAGAACTCCTTAGGGTTCCCCTTGCAGAGGCTTGCCACCCGTAGTTCTTCGTTACGTTTCGCTAGCCTAACCTTCGCCTTCACTTCCCTACACAGGCGGACATACGCTTCAGTGTTCTCGTGGGAACGATTGGCCTTCGCCCTCCTATACGCTACTTTCCTATTTCGGATAGCCGAAGCGATGCCACGATTGAACCACTTAGGCTGCGTTGAAGCAGGGGTGACCGGTTTTGAGGGTATGGCAGCAGACTGCAGCACCATAAACTCATCCCGGAATGCACTCCACACTCCCTCAACATCGCCGCCAACCTCTAACCCCATCTGCTACGCTATCCCTGAGGCTAACAAAGTTCGCCCGCCGGAGATCGAGCTTACTGCCTCTCGAGTTACTACGCTTCACCCGAGGGACGCACACACGGAACCTAATAAGACCGTGATCACTCGCCCAACGATTCGTCAACGGTGAGGCCAGTGACGAGGTTGTCTTCGTCGTGAATACTAAGTCTAGAACGCTTTCGCCTCGTGTAGGCTCGTTGACCCACTGAGTGAGGAAGTTCTCATCAGCAAAGTCAACTAGCCTCCTCCCTTCAGCATCGGCAGTCCTGTTTTCCCACTTTATGCCGCGACAGTTGAAGTCTCCTAAAACTACACACCCCTATCCCCTAGCAGGCTACTGAGTTCGGTGTACAGGGCTGTATCCTCCTCGAGGAGGAGATGCGGAGGTCTGTACACCAAGATTAACCTATAGTTCGTCCCTCCCACGTTCAGATCGACGCCAAGCAGCTCCCGTTCCGACCGGAACTGGCAGTCAACCGGACTCAACGTGTCTCTGACGTATATTAGTACCCCACCCCCCTCCCCACGGGTGCGGTCTTTGCGAAACATTCTATACCCGGGAATTTCGAACTCCCCAACGTAGTCCCTACGATCAGTATGAATCCAGGACTCGGTGATAGCAACGATATCCTGGTATTCTGATGCTAAGAGCGCCCGTAGCTCGCGAAACTTGTTCCTAATTGACCTAGCATTAAAAAGCATTGCACGGAGGGAGCCTTCCCTATTCTGACCGCCCCCTAGCACGACCCGTTTCCCGAACAGCCAGGGCTGTCGGGAGTTGAAGAGCCCCTCACTAACGAGGGGGCAACTTCCACAGGAGACTGAGCCCCCTCCAACGTAGGAGGAGGGTCACCCATCTGTACTTCGCCGCACCCTTCAGTCGAAGCCGCACCCTTCAGATAGAGAGAGAGAGATAGATAGAGAGAGAGATAGAGAGAGAGAGATAGATAGATAGAGAGAGATAGAGAGAGATAGAGAGAGATAGATAGATAGAGAGATAGAGAGAGATAGAGAGAGATAGATAGAGATGCAAGGAAAAGTAGTAGTACCTCAAAAGGCCTTGTGGCTCATACCGAGGAGGTACCAATGGCAACGGGTGCCACGGAAAATTTTCTACACACTCAAATAGTGTGAAATAATCCACAGAGGAACTGTTCACAACTTCTGAAAGTAAACTGTTCCACGTGTCACAGATCTTATACGTAAAGTAATTCCCACACACACTAGTCCTAAACCGTTTCAAATCCAACTTCCAACCATTGTTGCGAGTTGGGTTATCATTTAAACTAAACATACTTCTAAAATCGACATCGTTAAACCCTCGTAAGAGCTTGAAAACCTCGATCTGTTGACCGCGCAGCCTCCGAGTTTCAAGCGAAAACAAGTTCAGGGCGCGTAACCGTCGATTGTAGCCCATATGCCTAACGGAAGGGATTAACTTTGTGGCCCTCGCCTGCACTCGCTCCAGCCTCTCAATATCTTTCCTGAGAGATAGAGAGAGAGAGATAGAGAGAGAGAGATAGAGAGAGAGAGATAGAGATAGAGAGAGAGAGATAGAGAGAGAGAGAGAGTTACAAGGAGTTACAAGGAAAAGAAGTACCTCAAAAGGCCTTGCGGCCCATACCGAGGAGGTACCAATGGCAACGGGTGCCACGGAAAATTTTCTACACACTCAAATAGTGTGCAAGATTTCGTCTAACCTTTTCTTGAACTGATCCACAGAGGAACTGTTCACAACTTCCGAAGGTAACCTGTTCCATGTGTCACAGATCTTATACGTAACGTAATTCCCACACACACTAGTCCTAAACCGTTTCAAATCCAACTTCCAACCATTGTTGCGAGTTGGGTTATCATTTAAACTAAACATACTTCTAAAATCGACATCGTTGAACCCTCGTAAGAGCTTGAAAACCTCGATCAGTTGACCGCGCAGCCTCCGAGTTTCAAGCGAAAACAAGTTCAGGGCGCGTAACCGTCGATTGTAGCCCATATGCCTAACGGAAGGGATCAACTTTGTGGCCCTCGCCTGCACTCGCTCCAGCCTCTCAATATCTTTCCTGAGGGTGGGCGACCAGAACTGCACAGCATACTCCAGGTACGGCCGAACAAGGGAATTGTACAGTGAGAGCACAATCTCCTTGTTCCGAAACTGAAATTGCCTCCTGATATAACCCAATAGTTTCTGGGCTTTCTTTTCCATCTCTACACACTGTTTCGTAAACTTAAGGTCGCTGCTAATTAGCACACCCAAGTCCTTTTCTAAATCAGTCACCTCGATATTACTGCCCAACATCGAGTAGTCCGACTTGGGATTGGCGTAGCCAATGTGCATCACTTTGCATTTACCCAAGTTAAACGGCATTTGCCATTTTTCGGACCACTCTCCTATCCTACCTAGGTCCGCACGCAGTTCCTCGATCGCTTCGGGCGTCCCAACATTGGCCCCAAGCTTGGTGTCATCAGCGAATTTGGCGATCCGACTGACGATGCCACCGTCGATATCATTTATGTAAATGGTAAACAACAGTGGCCCCAAAACGGAACCCTGAGGAACCCCACTAGTGACCGAGGCCCAACCCGAACTAGCCCCTTTAATTACCACCCTCTGCCGCCTATTCCTTAGCCAGTTTTCAATCCACCTACCTATTTCCCCACCGATACCCAGCGCGCGCACTTTCGCCATTAGCCGGCGGTGAGGTACCTTATCAAAGGCTTTCTGAAAGTCGAGATAAAGTATATCAATCGCCCTACTCTTATCGTACTCACTCAACATGACGTGGAAAAACTCGAGCAAGTTGGTGAGACACGACCTATGCCGTCTAAACCCATGTTGGGAGTCCCCAAGCAGCTTGTAGGAATCCAAATGGTCAACGATTCTATCAGCTATTATCCTTTCTAATAATTTACCTACAACTGAAGTGAGACTAATAGGACGATAGTTCCCTGGACTTTCGTGATCCCCTTTCTTAAAGATAGGGGTCACGTTGGCCTCCTCCAGTCACCAGGCACCTGGCCCATCTCCAACGATTTGTTGAAGACTGTAGCCAGGTGGGGAGCCACCTGGTCGCGCACTTCTCGCAAAACACTGGGGAGAAACTGGTCTGGCCCAGGAGCCTTAAACGCGCTCAGTTTGTCTATTCTATGAGCAACGACTGTCGCGGTACATCTAACACTATCCAGGTCAGCACCTTCGTGCCTCACAGCTGGCTCGGGGATGACGCGGGTATCCTCCCTGGTGAACACTCCCGCAAAGTACTCATTAAGCACATTAGCGATGTCCGCGTCGGAGGTCCGCAGAACGCCGCTTCCGTCCTTTAAAGGACCTATCATGCTTCTAATGGCTTTCTACTATTAACATAACTGAAGAACTCCTTAGGGTTCCCTTGCAGAGGCTTGCCACCCGTAGTTCTTCGTTACGTTTCGCTAGCCTAACCTTCGCCTTCACTTCCCTACACAGGCGGACATACGCTTCAGTGTTCTCGTGGGAACGATTGGCCTTCGCCCTCCTATACACTACTTTCCTATTTCGGATAGCCGAAGCGATGCCACGATTGAACCACTTAGGCTGCGTTGAAGCAGGGGTGACCGTTTTGAGGGTATGGCAGCAGACTGCAGCACCATAAACTCATCCCGGAATGCACTCCACACTCCCTCAACATCGCCGCCAACCTCTAACCCCATCTCTGCTACGCTATCCCTGAGGCTAACAAAGTTCGCCCGCCGGAGATCGAGCTTACTGCCTCTCGAGTTACTACGCTTCACCCGAGGGACGCACACACGGAACCTAATAATACCGTGATCACTCCCGCCCAACGATTCGTCAACGGTGAGGCCAGTGACGAGGTTGTCTTCGGTCGTGAATACTAAGTCTAGAACGCTTTCGCCTCGTGTAGGCTCGTTGACCCACTGAGTGAGGAAGTTCTCATCAGCAAAGTCAACTAGCCTCCTCCCTTCAGCATCGGCAGTCCTGTTTTCCCACTTTATGCCGCGACAGTTGAAGTCTCCTAAAACTACACACACCCTATCCCCTAGCAGGCTACTGAGTTCGGTGTACAGGGCTGTATCCTCCTCGAGGAGGAGATGCGGAGGTCTGTACACCAAGATTAACCTATAGTTCGTCCCTCCCACGTTCAGATCGACGCCAAGCAGCTCCCGTTCCGACCGGAACTGGCAGTCAACCGGACTCAACGTGTCTCTGACGTATATTAGTACCCCACCCCCCTCCCCACGGGTGCGGTCTTTGCGAAACATTCTATACCCGGGAATTTCGAACTCCCCAACGTAGTCCCTACGATCAGTATGAATCCAGGACTCGGTGATAGCAACGATATCCTGGTATTCTGATGCTAAGAGCGCCCGTAGCTCGCGAAACTTGTTCCTAATTGACCTAGCATTAAAAAGCATTGCACGGAGGGAGCCTTCCCTATTCTGACCGCCCCCTAGCACGACCCGTTTCCCGAACAGCCAGGCTGTCGGGAGTTGAAGAGCCCCTCACTAACGAGGGGGCAACTTCCACAGGAGACTGAGCCCCCTCCAACGTAGGAGGAGGGTCACCCACTGTACTTCGCCGCACCCTTCAGTCGAAGGTACGTCCGCCACCGGCTCATCCTCATCTCTCCCCGGTGGGGGCCCATCATCTCTCCCAGGACTCGACCTCACCATTCTGTATAGGTGCCGGTCGAGCAGCGCGCCTAGCACACCTTTACCCTTGTCATTGAGGTGGACACCATCCCTCTGGTAAAGGTCCCACCTACCCGAAAATGCATCGAAGGGGTCAATAAACTTCACGCCCAGCGGAACGCACAAGTCTTGTACCCTCTCGTTGATGCCAATGACCTTACTGACGCGTGGTCACTGACATTCATTCGCGGTAAAATACCCATTAACATTCCCCTGTCTGTCTTCAGTTTTAGATCATCCGCAAGAGACATGATCTCGGTGATGATCCCTTCTGTAAGACCTACCCCACCGCCTTTGAGAAACAGGTCATTGCCACCAGCGTGGAAACGATCGCAGTCCTCCGACTAGCCACGCGACCTTCTCTACCTCCTTCCTTAAGTGCGCCGTTCCCCGCCCAGGTAAGCACCTTACCTTCCTCCCATCCGGTTTGCAGAAGCAAAGTACTTCTTCCTGGCCCCTGATCTGCGAGTCCCCAATCAAAACGGTGTCTTCCTCCTTCGAGCACAGGAGACTAAAGCGTTAGAGGTCTTGAAGGGGCAACTGGGGTCTCAGGCTTCGGCTTCGCAGCCTTCTTGCCCGAGACCTTTCGAAACCCGTCGCCACCCATACACGCAGTTACACCACCCGACCCACCCCGACAGGTAGCTACATCCTTCGGTTTCTTTGGGCCATCAGCAGGCCCCTTCCCACCCTTCTCTATCGATCCCTTCCCACCCTTCTCTATCAGCCCCTTCTTTGAGCCCTCCTTTGTTCTTGATACTTAATCTTACAGTTTGAATCTGCTGTGTGTTTTAATTTGATCTTGTCCACTGGTTGGATTTCCAGTGCTACGACCCTAGCTTCAAGCTTTTTTACTAATTCTTTAGCTCTTTAACTTCCTTTTCGTGGTTGTCTCTAAGTTTACAAAACAAACATACACTAAGGGATGTGATATCGCTGATACTACCCTCTGGGAAGTCTACGCACCAATGATTAACTTTACATTTAAAGCATTCTGCTTTCAATTTAGCTGGCCTGCCATATTTTCTCTTTTTTGTTTTTTTCTGAATACTCTGAATAAGATAAAGCGTCTAGCAATGAAAACTATCCAAAAACGTTATGACCAGTATATAAAAAGGGGGGGAGGGTGAATTAATCCCGCGCGTAGACGCACCCCGCCTTTTTGGCAAGTGACGTTCATTCCTTCCAGAAGACTACACCTCTCCTGCTGCCGCACCGACCAAAGGTCTCCCCAGGGCCGGACCGTCCCAAACGTGTCGCAGCTACCAACTGACAAACACTCGCGACGCAAGCGTCACGGATTTTCCGCCAGGAGCGACGCGAGATGCAGCCCTTACTAAGTCTTACTAGTCACTCACAAGCGGCCAGACTCTTAGAATCCAGTGTTCAAGGGATATCCCACCAGACCCAGAGCCCACGCCCGAGACTTTACGCTGGCCTGGCAGCCAGCTGGGCAGTAAAGCCCTCTCACCTCAGAGCAGTACAGCCAAGCACCATCAATTGGTCACCAAAGAAGGTCGCAGGGGGCTGGTCAAGCCATTACGCGTTAGGAATGGGCTTAACGGGGCACTAGCCACACTCCATTCATCGCGCCCCTACGCCTGGGACCCCTCCATCCCAGTCTCTCAAACCTACGAACGAAATGGTGTTATTTATAGAGGTTCCAAAGCCTCTCTTCCACGCATGAGGTAGCAGTCGGGTCCTAATAGTAAAAGAGAGAGAGAGATAGAGATAGAGAGAGAGAGAGAGAGAGATAGAGAGATAGAGAGAGAGATAGAGAGAGAGATAGAGAGTTACAAGGAAAAGAAGTACCTCAAAAGGCCTTGCGGCCCATACCGAGGAGGTACCAATGGCAACGGGTGCCAGGGAAAATTTTGTCTTTCACTATGCTAGCAGTAGTAGAAAACTGGATAGAAAAGTAGAAGGCTCTCTCCCCACCCTCCGCTCCCTCCCTGCCAGAGGCAGGTACGGAAAAGGGTTGAAGAAAATACCTTGACCCTGGAAAAGTAGCCAAGGAAATTTTACAGGAAAGTGGAGAATATATAAATAGCTCTATATTTAGCTTGCTCACAGAGACACCGAGCAAGCGAACTCCTGCAGAGTTTTCTGAGGTTTTAATCTTAAACTATGAGTGTGTTCTGTACTTTGTCTAGCCTATTTTTAAACAGATTTACACTTTGACTGGAAACATCCTCTGAGGGAGTTGGTTCCAGATATCAACTATTTTACAGGAAAAGAAATTTCCGCAGACTGAGGTCCTAAATGTCTTTACACACTCAAATAGTGTGCAAGATTTCGTCTAACCTTTTCTTGAACTGATCCACAGAGGAACTGTTCACAACTTCCGAAGGTAACCTGTTCCATGTGTCACAGATCTTATACGTACGTAATTCCCACACACACTAGTCCTAACCGTTTCAAATCCAACTTCCAACCATTGTTGCGAGTTGGGTTATCATTTAAACTAAACTACTTCTAAAATCGACATCGTTGAACCCTCGTAAGAGCTTGAAAACCTCGATCAGTTGACCGCGCAGCCTCCGAGTTTCAAGCGAAAACAAGTTCAGGGCGCGTAACCGTCGATTGTAGCCCATATGCCTAACAGAAGGGATTAACTTTGTGGCCCTCGCCTGCACTCGCTCCAGCCTCTCAATATCTTTCCTGAGGGTGGGCGACCAGAACTGCACAGCATACTCCAGGTACGGCCGAACAAGGGAATTGTACAGTGAGAGCAACATCTCCTTGTTCCGAAACTGAAATTGCCTCCTGATATAACCCAATAGTTTCTGGGCTTTCTTTTCCACCTCTACACACTGTTCGTAAACTTAAGGCCGCTGCTAATTAGCACACCCAAGTCCTTTTCTAAATCAGTCACCTCGATATTACTGCCCAACATCGAGTAGTCCGACTTGGGATTGGCGTAGCCAATGTGCATCACTTTGCATTTACCCAAGTTAAACGGCATTTGCCATTTTTCGGACCACTCTCCTATCCTACCTAGGTCCGCACGCAGTTCCTCGATCGCTTCGGGCGTCCCAACATTGGCCCCAAGCTTGGTGTCATCAGCGAATTTGGCGATCCGACTGACGATGCCACCGTCGAGAGAGATAGAGAGAGAGATAGAGAGAGAGATAGAGAGAGAGATAGAGAGAGAGATAGAGAGAGATAGATAGAGATAGATAGAGAGATAGATAGAGAGATAGATAGAGAGATAGATAGAGAGAGATAGATAGATAGATAGAGATGCAAGGAAAAGTAGTAGTACCTCAAAGCCTTGTGGCTCATACCGAGGAGGTACCAATGGCAACGGTGCCACGGAAAATTTTCTACACACTCAATAGTGTGAAATAATCCACAGAGGAACTGTTCACAACTTCTGAAAGTAAACTGTTCCACGTGTCAGATCTTATACGTAAAGTAATTCCCACACACACTAGTCCTAAACCGTTTCAAATCCAACTTCCAACCATTGTTGCGAGTTGGATTATCATTTAACTAAACATGCTTCTAAAATCGACATCGTTGAACCCGCGTAAGAGCTTGAAAATCTCGATGAGTTGACCGCGCAGCCTCCGAGTTCAGGGCGCGTAAGCGTCGATTGTAGCCCATATACCTAACGGAAGGGATTAACTTTGTGGCCCTCGCCTGCACTCGCTCCAACCTCTCAATATCTTTCCTGAGGGTGGGCGACTATAACTGCACAGCATAGTCCAGGTGCGGCCGAACCAGGGAATTGTACAGAGAGCACAATCTCCTTGTTCCGAAACTGAAATTGCCTCCTAATATAACCCAACAGCTTCTGGGCTTTCTTTTCAACCTGTACGCACTGTTTGGTAAACTTAAGGTCGCTGCTAATTAGCACACCCAAGTCCTTTTCCAAATCACTGGCCTCGATATTACTCCCCAACATCGAGTAGTCCGATTTGGGATTGGCGTAGCCAATGTGCATCACCTTGCATTTACCCAAGTTAAACGGCATTTGCCATTTTTCGGACCACTCTCCTATCTTACGTAGGTCCGCACGCAGTTGCTCCATCGCTTCGGGCTTCCCAACATTGGCCCCAAGCTTGGTGTCATCAGCGAATTTGGCGATCCTACTGACGATGCCACCGTCGATATCATTTATGTAAATGATAAACAACAGTGGCCCCAAAACGGAACACTGAGGAACCCCACTAGTGACCGAGGCCCAACCCGAACTAGCCCCTTTAATTACAACCCTCTGCCGCCTATTCTTCAGCCATTAGCCGGCGGTGAGGTACCTTTTCAAAGGCTTTCTGAAAGTCGAGATAAAGTATATCAATCGCCCTACTCTTATCATACTCACTCAACATGACGTGGAAAAACTCGAGCAAGTTGGTGAGACACGACCTATGCCGTCTAAACCCATGTTGGGAGTCCCCAAGCAGCTTGTAGGAATCCAAATGATCAACGATCCTATCGGCTATTATCCCCTCTAATAATTTACCTACAACTGAAGTGAGACTAATGGGACGATAGTTCCCTGGACTTTCGTGATCCCCTTTGTTAAAGATAGGGGTCACGTTGGCTTCCCTCCAGTCACCAGGCACCTGGCCCGTCTCCAACGATTTGTTGAAGACTGTAGCCAGGTGGGGAGCCACTTGGTCGCGCACCCCCCGCAACACTCTGGGGAGAAACTGGTCTGGCCCAGGAGCCTTAAACGCGCTCAGTTTGTCTATTCTATCGGCAACAACTGTCGCGGTACATCGGGGATGACGCGGGTGTCCTCGCTGGTGAACACTCCCGCAAAGTATTCATTCAGCACATTAGCGATGTCCGCGTCGGAGGTCCGCAGGGCGCCGCTGGGGTCCTTTAACGAGCCTATCATGCTTCTGGTTTTCTACTATTAACATAACTGAAGAACTCCTTAGGGTTCCCCTTGAAGCGGCTTGCCACCCGGAGTTCTTCATTACGTTTGGCTAGCCTAACCTTCGCCTTCACTTCTCTGCACAGGCGGACATACGCCTCAGTGTTGTCATGGTAGATAGATAGATAGATAGATAGATTAGTTTTGAAATTCCAGTTGGTATGCTGAGAGTGTAATTAGTGTTAAAATTTACAGTTGGCAATCTTGCGCCTTGAAACCAGGTTTCCCCAAGATTCGTGATCGTAAGATGCGTTCTATTTTAGATGTTGGTTTAATGTAAATTCTGTTAATTATAGTTCGCTTAGGCCCAACTCAACCTCTCTCTTTCAACGTCATATTCATCCTAATTCGCTTTGCCTTTAATCACCGTGTTTCAAAAGTTTAATTGAATAAAATCATATATATATATAATATATATATTATATATATATATATGTTAAACACAGACCGTGCATGGAACATATATTGTCTCAGGGAACCATTCTGAATTTGTGTATATATATATATATATATATATATATATATATATATATATATATAGGGTGTACATAAAGTCAGGATCTATTTTTCTGAAATAATTATTTTTTTCTATTTTTCTTTTCAGAAGCCCTTAGAATGAATACAGAAGAGCGTGTGGCAATAGTAATTTGGCGAATCGAGGGAAAGAAATGCAATGACATCAGAGAGAAGTTTAGAAGGAGATTTCATAAGCCGGGGCCAATAGACAAGACAATACGAAAATTGGTGAACAAATTTAAATGAACGGGATCTGTAAATGATGAAGCAAGATCAGGACGACCGTGTATGTCAGATCTTACCGTGAATGTAGCACGCGGAATTATCACAGACTCGGCCTCCCGACGTCATCTGTGCACAAAATTCTGAAAGTTAATTTGCAGAAGAAAAGCTATCATTTGCAGGTTTTACATGATTTACATGAGGAAGATTTCCCTCGACGAAGTGCTGTGTGTGCTGATCTCGTAGAACAAATCTGGAGTGATAATTTAATGGACAACATTCTCTTTAGTGATGAAGCCACTTTCCATACGTGTGGAAAAGTAAATCGCCATAACTCGAATTTGGGCAGATGAAAGACCGAATGATTTCGTCCAAAATTGGGAAAGAGACTCACCTAAAGTTAATGTCTAGATGGGTTTAACAAAATCTAATGTTTATGGTCCTTTTTTTCTTTGCTGAAGCTACAGTTACGGGGCTTATTTATCTGGACATGTTGCAGCAATTCTTGAACCTCAGCTGATTGGGGATAGGATTGTAAGTACCGTCGTCTATCAACATGATGGTGCTCCTTGTCACTATGCCAAAAATTGTTCAGGATTATCTAAATGGACGTTTTCCAAATCGCTGGATCAGACGCGGAAGCAACAGACCTTGGCCAGCGAGATCACCAGATTTAACCCCTTTAGATTTCTTTGCATGGGGCTTTATCGAGTCGCACGTCTATCAGACGAAGATTACGAGTCTTGAAAACTTACGTACACGTATACGAACTGCTGCAGATAACATAACCCCGCAAATGCTCCAGAATGTGTTTAGAAATGCTGCGGAACGATTTGAGCTGTGTAGGGATACTGATGGGCGTCACGTCGAATCCTACTCTTAATTATTTAATAAATGTTACCACTTTATCATTTTATGATTGAATTCCATATAATTTCCAAGTGCTTCACAAAAATAGATCCTGACTTTATGTACACCCTGTATATATATCAGGTCATCCCATAAGTAATGTCGTTTTTACGATAGATTAAGTTTAAATTAGTCCTGCTCAGTTTAAGCATAAATTTTCCGAAGGTTATATCTAAGAGGAGATCTATCGTGTTTCGCTACATACTTTACAGACCTTGACCAGTGAAGACGTGTGTTTTGCTTTATGTGAACCCCGTCATAAACATAGCGGTATCAGAAGAGCATATCAGGCATATAATGTTTTACGAGTTCAAAAAAGGGAATAGTGCTACTGAAGCAACGCGAAACATTCAGGACGTTTATGGCAACGATATTCTGCATGTGAGGAAATGTCAAAGATGGTTTCAAAAGTTCAGAATGGTGACTGCTGTTTGACAGATGCAGCACGCTCTGGACGCCCTGCTGAATTTGATGATGACCTGCTGTTAGCCGCACTTGAAGAAGACTGTTCAACAAATGTCGAAGAATTGGCCAGAAACTCAATTCATCCCCCATCCACCACATTGACATTTGCAACAACTCGGGAAAGTGCCTAAGTTAGGAAAATGGGTGCCACATGAATTGTCGGTCGACAATCTGAGGGTGCGGGTAAACATTAGTACAGCTCTTCATTCCCGTGAACTCCAAGATCCGTTTTTGCACCGTTTAGTGACTGGTGATGAAAAGTGGATACTGTACCAGAATGTTAAGCGCGCCGTCGACAGTGGGTTTGTGCCGGAGAACAGCGACACCACAGCCAAAACCAAATCTTCACCCTCGGAAGGTGTTGCTTAGTGTTTGGTGGGATAAAGGTGGTGTAATACACTTTGAAACTTTACCACACAACCAAACAATCACCGCTCAAGTCTATTGTCAACAACTGGATCGATTGAACACTGCACTAAAAGAAAAGAGACCTTCTTTGGTTAATCGGAAAGGAATCGTGTTCCACCACGACAACGCACGTCCTCATACCGCTCGGATCACTTCTGCAAAAATTGAGGAGCTTGGGTGGGAAAACTTCCACATCCTCCATATTCTCCAGACCTTGCGCCTTCAGATTATCATCTCTTCAGGAGTCTGCAAAACTATCTTGACGAGAAACAGTATACTTCTTTAGATGACCTGCACACCAGTCTTTGTACGTTTTTTGCCTCAAAACTGCCTGAATTTTATAAACATGGCATTGAAAAACTTGTAGGACGTTGGCAGAGTGTCATTGATTCCGATGGAAAATATATACTAGATTAAAAAGTTTGAGTTTTTTTTGTCCTTCAAATTCCGATCTAAAAAACGACATTACTTATGGGGTGACCTGATATATATGCGCCCGAGTGGCTTCATGTTTTCGAAATGGAATGAAATCTATTTGTATTTCGGCTTCCTGTCCGCTAGGCCTAATCAGACACACACTACCAGAATTCAATGTAGTTAAACGCGCGTTAGTTTCCAGTACAGCATAAGTTCGATGTAAAAAGTATTATTACAAATAAATAAAAATCATGTTAATACAATGAAAAATCACTTCATTAAAAGATACTACAACGAATATTACTTTTGTTTTGTTATTGTTTAAGGTATAACCATTGAGCTATACTGTGTATACAGTATACCCCGCTATATCCGGTATTGTGTTCCTGGAAACCACCGCGTTTAGTGAGGTATATTTTCCCATAGACACAATATTAATTAGGGAGGTTGCGTTCCACAAAATATTTTCCAACTAAATAAACCGATAAAATCAATAGATAAACCTATCCTATGAACTGTTTATACAATCAAATAACATAACGACAATATAAATTAATTATAAACCCGAAAGAGAAAAATAATTAATACATTATATCATACATTAATAAATAATAAACAAATACGTATGTATGTACTAATTGTACTTACATAAACTAAGGGGAAAGGTGGCAAAGGCGCTATGGCCGAATGAAGAGAAATTTAGACTTGAAGGATTTGTTGGAGGGGTATCTGGACTCGAGACTCAATCACGTGGGTGGAATTAGCGTCTTTGAATGCTCGCGAATGTTCTCGAATGTTCGCGCGGATGGGCTTGAGAGAATTCTCGAACCGCGTAACCTCGAGAGTGTGTCCGCTTTATTATGGGGTAGGTCCTTAAATAATAATCAACTTCGTATTCCCGAATTCGCGCATAGCGAGGTATACCTGTATAAGGTGTCTGAAAAGTCTGTACCCAATGGGAAATACATTTATTTATTGAACCATATCATAAATATTCAATGTTCCTCATTCAGTTCAAAGCACATTAATGTAATTCACACACACACACACACACACACACACTGACAGAGGTGCAGTGGCAAATTTTAAGGTGCAGGAGCTCAAGGAATATATAATAATAATAATTCACTTAGACTTGGAATATTAAAAATTTGAAATCACAATTAGAAGCCATTGCTTTCGTCTCAGTCTGTTTGTTCCCAACTTCCAAGTATCAACTAAAAAAAATTAAAAAAAATTTGGAGGTGCGGGAGCGGCGCTCCCGTCCGCTCCCGCAGCACTACACCCCTGTGTGTATATATATGGGATAGAACTCAGAATGGTCCCTTGAGATCTTTTATGATACACACAGACCGTGCATGGAATAAGGAACTCTTCTGGGAAAATTAAATCCACTATAGTCCAAATAAGTAATTGTAAATGACAAACACTATAGTTTTTTCTTTTTCATGATGTTAGCCCGACGTGGGCAATGGGTCACTCGCAAAGAGGCCCCAAAATATAGCTTCCCTCACCAGCTATCTGCAAAGCAGATAGGATCCAGCTTTGGGACAGGATCTACGATTTAAAGCAGTCTAGCCCCACTATATTTAGAACCACATTATAAGCAAAAAAACTCGTTGCATTCACTTGCTACATTCACACTTTATTAGCTAAATTGCATAGTTTTACAGCTGAAGGTTAATAGAAAATGAAACGGAAAATGATCCTCTTCTCTCCATAAATTTTACAAAATAAAATTTCTCGCGTAATTACTTTTAAAGCGAGAACTTTATTTTTATGTGAATTTATATTTAAACTTTTAAAGGACGACTTTTTATTTTTAAGAAACCGATGTTGGTGTCGCGATCGACCAATAAGAAAATATCTTCGTATATTATTATATTATGCTCATATAGCAAACCCAACCTGGCCTCGTAATTTTAAACTAATAAGATCTCGGGCCTAAGTGTGACTTTGGTGACTTTATTCAAAATTAAGATTGTGTTTATAAACGTGTATGAAAATATGAATAACATTAATTTTAGGTCATGAATTTAGAAATTATGGCGTGCCATAGCAGTTCCATAACTACTTAAAGGTTGTACGTACACAGGGCCGGATTAACCATTAAGCAAAATAAGCCCGTGCTTAGGGCATCAAGGGAAGGGGGGCACCACAGAAATTTTCCATTGTCGGTTTACCATGGATTTATTATACTATTATAATCGCGGCTTATAGCCTATAAGCTGTTGAAAACTGAATTATATATATTCATATATAGTATTTATTTTTTTTCATTGTTTGAATTTGTAGTGAACAACAACCCTTTTGAGAGAATAAATATATTTCGTTGTAATCACACACTTTACGCTTTGCGTTATTATTTTGTTTATATCAAATCTTGAGCGCCATATTAAAAATACATATGGATTAAATATTTTCGTGTGCTATAGGAAGTTATTCTGAACGTGTGATTTGTGCATATAATATTAAATATATATTTTACATAATCATTTGGTATTGTTTTACAGAAAGATTTAGGTTTATAGAATTGTAATATAAATTAATATTAAAATAAAAGAAACTATAAACTCTCTATATTGCTGTTGTATCAGGGTTGTAAAAAGATGATTGATGCTTACCCAGAGGACTTGAACACTAATTTCTCTGCTGAGCTTCAGCAGTTTCACTCATATGTGTGCCATAAGTTCAGTGCAAAAAAAAATGTAAAAACAAGATTCAGTCATGCTGAACTTTATAAAATAATTGTAGAAGACAATATTGAGTGTGCCTTCCCAAATGTAGAAATTGCCTTTCGTATATTTTTAACATTAATGGTCACAAATTGCTCAGCTGAGCGTTCATTTTCTCAGTTGAAGTATATTAAAAATACCAACAGAACAACTATGCAACAAGGCAGGCTGGATGCCTTATCTCTACTAAGTATAGAAGCAGATGTGTTACGTAAGATTAGTTTGAGGATCTGATCAAAGACTTTGCAATTAAAAAAAGTAGGAGAAAACTTTTCAAATATAAATGAAGTGGAAGTATACAAAAATAAACATTATTTTCCATCTTACTGTAAGTTTTGTTTCATTTCAAAAAATAAAATTTTATTTTATGGTTTATTTTGTTTATATTTTGAATTACATATACAGGGTCCGCAAAAAAAAAAGGAGCATGACGAAAATTGCTCTCACGCCCGCATTTTTTGCCGGACCCTTAAATGTTATATATATCGCTAAATATAAAAGAGCCCAGAGTTGTATAAAACAAATTTCATCAAAATCGGTCATAAAATAAAGATTTTATGGCCACAAACCTGCAATGACTAAAAAAAGTGAATTTCCGCGTAAAAATTTAATGTTCTTCTCATTTTAAATTATTTTTTTCAGATGCCTAAATAATTTTAATCAATAAAATGATAATATGCCCGTTTCTAAAGAGATAAAATATTAATAACATTATAGACTTGATAAAAATTATGGCGCAATAAAATTTTACAAGAGTAATTATACATATTACAAATTATTACATATCGAACAATTTTTTTAGTCATATTTCGTTTTCTTTGGAAATTGTAAAATTATATGACATGTTGTAGTAAAACTTTTATATTTTCTTTAATTTTTGACGTATTGACATGAAATTTGGTACTAACTTAGTTTATTTGTTGCTTATTTGCCTAAAATAAGTTATTTGTCATTATGTTTAAAAATAAATGTACAGTAACATTTTCGTGATGCTTCTTTTTTTTTGCGGACCCTTTGTAATAATTTTATTGCGCCATAATTTTTATCAAGTCTATAATGTTTTATTAATATTTTATCTTCTTTAGAAAAGGGCATATTATCATTTTTATTGATTAAAATTATTTAGGCATCTGAAAACAATAATTTAAAATGAGAAGAACATTAAATTTTTACGCGGAAATACACTTTTTTTAGTCATTGCACGTTTGTGGCCATAAAATCTTTATTTATGACCGATTTTGATGAAATTTGTTTTATACAACTCTGGCTCTTTTATCTTTAGCTCGATATATAATATATAAGGGTCCGGCAAAAAATGCGGGCGTGAGAGCAATTTTCGTCATGCTCCTTTTTTTTTGCGGACCCGATATATGGGGCACCAAAATCTTTTAAGTGCTTAGGGCCTCTAAAGGTCTTAATCCGGCCCTGTACGTACAGTTTCGGTTGTACGTACAGTTTATACCGAAACTGTACATGTATTAGGTATATATTGTATGTATGTATAAATTGAGAGAAAAAATAGTTTTAAATTTAAAAAAAAATTATCTTTAATGGCTCATCGGTACTTTCGAATGATTTTTTGAAAATTTCATATTTTTTTCGGCCAATTATTTCCGCAGCTGTAAGGCCTTAATATTTTATTGGTAAGTTAAGGCCTAATTTAGACTAACAAACCTACTAACCGTAATTAATTTTGGCTGTTTGGTTTCATGTCAACACTTATTTTTCTTAAATTATTCGTTCAAATATTTCTCTCAAAGTGATATTAAATTATTCTACCAATTAGGTCACGTTAGTGCATTGAAAGTCCCCCTGGTTATACAAGTATCACTGGGTGTATATATACATATATACAAAGATAAAGGTAAAATTATACATATAATTTTACCTTCACCTTTATCTATTTATTTTTATTTTGTTTACGCAGGAAGTCCTAATACCTAAGATTCGTTGGAGAAAGTAAAATTTGTGAAAAGTAAAAAATTTGTGTAAAATGCGAAATATTTAAAACATTTGGATTCGATGATGAACACTTCAGTATTTTACTTTGATCCCTGTTTAGAAGAGAGAAAAGTATATCGCAGTAAATCCCCAAATATTAGAGAGATTCAAAGCAGATTTTTGTCTTTATAACAGAGGCTTTATAACGCTACAAATAATTTCAAAAACAAACAGTGGTCGAAAAAGAAACTGCTTCCAATTACAAAAGAAATAAAAGACAAGAA
This sequence comes from Bathynomus jamesi, assembly GCA_023014485.1. NCBI lineage: Eukaryota > Metazoa > Arthropoda > Malacostraca > Isopoda > Cirolanidae > Bathynomus > Bathynomus jamesi. Next base: position 88,252 of record JAJOZX010000850.1, on the reverse strand, counting down.
TTATTATCAACTTAAAAAAAAAAAATGCATTATTAGACATTATAGTGTAGTCTAATAATATATATATATATAATATATATATATATTATATATATATATATATATATATATAACTGCAAACACGCAGTATAATTAACGTAAAGAACGACGCTTGTATAGGAGATATTCCGCGCAAGATGAGAGAGAGAGAACGAAAAAAATGAAAAATGCGTGTTTGCAGTTAAATGTATATAATGTTACGGCATGCGGGAGGTGCCCCCTTAGGGCATTGGTTTCTGCGCGTATGTAGAAGAATTACGACATTTGAATGAGCGAGGCCCATGGTGTAATGGTTATCATATCTGACCGGCAATCGGAAGATCCCGGGTTCGATTCCCGGGTGGTTACCTCATTTTTTTCATTTGTTTCGTTCTCTCTCTCTCTCTTGCGCGGAATATCTCCTATACAAGCGTCGTTCTTTACGTTAATTATACTGCGTGTTTGCAGTTAAATGTATATAATGTTACGGCATGCGAGGGGTGCCCCCTTGGGGCATTGGTTTCTGCGCGTATGTAGAAGAATTACGGCATTTGAATGAGCGAGGCCCATGGTGTAATCATGGTTATCATATCTGACCGGCAATCGGAAGATCCCGGGTTCGATTCCCCTGGTGGTTACCTCATTTTTTCATTTGTTTCGTTCTCTCTCTCTCTCTCTCTCTCTCTCATCTTGCGCGGAATATCTCCTATACAAGCGTCGTTCTTTACGTTATATATATATATATATATATATATATATATATATATATATATAACACACACACACACACAGTAGATATATAACCTTTGGTTAGCTTCCGCACGAATTTTTCATTCTGACGAAGGTCAAGCTTTTCACTCCATGTTAGACCTACAGTTTAACGTGGAATCCGAACCACGCCCCACCAGCAGCCCAGCGTCTTACCCACTAGGCCACCCAGGGTACCCATTTATTTACCAACCACTTTCTTTGTGTGGAAGGATGAACAGGTGGGTTTTGCTGGGCGCCACCTGCGGTCACCGGGTCTCGAACCCGGGGCCGATGGATTCGTAGTCAGCGACGCGAACCACTACACCACTATATATATACACAGTATATATATTATATGTATATATATATATATATATATATATATATATATATATATATATGTATTACTATATATATATATATGGGATGAATTTCACAAACACGTGAAATGAATGAATGATGTAAACCCACGAGGAAAAAAAAATGATTCCAAGGTCTTTCGTGTATTCAGAAGTACACCTCGTCAGGGAATGAAGGGAGCAGGCGAAATGCCCAAAATATATACAGCGGGACGGAAACAAAAAGATTAGCACATAATTAACAAGACTTAATGAGAGGCAGAAGGAATTTAAACAGGATATTGTCAATTTTATGCATTCCCGCACTGTTTTTGAAATTATTTTTAAAATGGATAAATGCACATTCTAGAATATTTCTTTCAATTATCTCTCTTTTTTTTTAACGAGCGCTTTAGAACTATCCCACTTGATGCTATGATTACATCTATAATTATGGTTAAACAATGCATTATAATTATTTGCTGTTCTACACGCATATTTATACTGTTTTACCCTAATATCTAACGTTTTACCCATTTGGCCTATATATACTGAGTTACATTTTGTACATCCGATCGAATACATACAGTACATACATGCAACCAACCACATTATCCGGACTATTCTTTATTAGGCGTGATTTAACAGTATTATTATACTTAAAGACTACATTGATGCTAATTGCTTTAAGTAAAGATGGAAGATATTGAAAATTAACATGGTAAGGGTAGGCTAAGGATATTTTTACGCTCAAATTCCTTTACAGTTACATTATTATAATACCTATTCTTGGCTTTCTTAAGACAGTTATCTAAAAATGAAATAGGATAACATAATTTAGTACCAATATTCATGATATTGCATAACTCGGAATCTAAAAATTCAGGACTGACAACTCTCAATGCTCTAAGAAACATAGCAGAGAAAATAGAAGATTTAATTGAGGGATGATGGTCAGAATAAAAATGCACATAAGAGTTATTATTAGTAGGCTTGCGATAGACTTCAAATTTGAACTGATTAGAGCATCTCCGAATTTTTAGATCCAGAAAAGATAAGCTTCCATCATTTTCTTTTTCAATTGTGAATTTAATAGATGGAACTAAATTGTTGAGCCTACCAAGAAATAAGTCAACATCCAAATTATTAGGCCAAAGGCATAAAATATCATCTATATACCTGTACAAACAAGGTTAAAATTAACAATTGTAGGCAAAATTCTACTTTCAAAAAATTCCATATACAAGTTAGCCAATACAGGTGAGAGGGGATTTGCCATCGCCAATCCAAACGACAGCATAAAACTTGTTTTCAAAAATTTACAATCTTTGACGCAAAGCTTAATTAACTCAATAAGAATGTTGTGTTGAACAGGGAAAGAATATTCAGAGACCTTATCTTTTAAAAAATCAAGTAGGTCAGGGATATAATTGAAAGAAATATTCTAGAATGTGCATTTATCCATTTTAAAAATAATTTCAATAACTGTGCGGGAATGTATAAAATTGACAATATCCTGTTTAAATTCCTTCTGCCTCTCATTAAGTCTTGTTAATTATGTGCTAATCTTCTTGTTTCCGTCCCGCTGTATATATTTTGGGCATTTCGCCTGCTCCCTTCATTCCCTGACGAGGTGTACTTCCAAATACACGAAAGGCCTTGGAATCATTTTTCTTTTTCCTTGTGAGTTTACATTTTATATATATACAGGGTGGGCCGAAAGTCTGGATCCATAGGAAAATATTTATTTTAATACATAAATTACAACAAATGGTAAATACTTAAAATGAATATCAACTTTAACTCGTAAATGCGTATCCGTGATACTGTACAGTAGTTCGTACTCCAGTATAAATCAAATACTTTTTTTATTTCAGCCCAGAAATGGCTTCGAATCTAACAACAGAAGACCGGGTAGAACTTGTGCTCATGTACGCAAGACAGGGCGCTACACACACAGAAGTTGCTACCGAATTCAATAGAAATCATCCTGATAAGCATCCAGTAATACATGCGACTGTTGGCAAGTTGTTTAAACGTTTCAAAGAAACAGGAAGTGTACATGATCGACGGCGTTCTGGTCGTCCAAAAACTGCAACTGATGAAAATACCTCTGCAATGGTATGTGAAACTTTAACGAATAGTCCAGTAAAGTCAACAAGAAGATTATCAAATGAAACACGCATCTCGAGAACGTCAATTCGAAGAATTATTAAAAATCATAAATTCCATCCCTAAGTGTCTCGATGTCAGAGGCCGCCAATTTGAGCATTTGTTATAATTTGTTGTTTATACTGGAGTACGAACCACTGTACAGTATCACGGATACGCATTTACGAGTTAAAGTTGATATTCATTTTAAGTATTTACCATTTGTTGTAATTTATGTATTAAAATAAATATTTTCCTATGGATCCAGACTTTCGGCCCACCCTGTATATATAATTTTTATTATTATTATTAATCCATGTTAAGTTAGTTCGGTTACATTATATAAGCCCGGTTAGGTTAAATCTGGTTGAGTTACGGTAGTCATTGTAATTGAAAAGTCTAAAATATACGCGTATGAGTTAGTCAATATGAGGTAAAATACTAAATTTTTCATTTTTTATCTTAAATTTTGAATCCGCGTAAGGTCGATCTGAAATAATGTCGACACGCTTAAGGTCGAACGTCGATACTTCATGAATTTTGATTTCGTTCACGTAATCCAAGACGTGTTGTAAAAAATAATTTTGAATTTCATAAAAATATTAAAACTTCGTAAATATAAGAGGAAAATTTTTGAATTAATTTTTAGTGCAGAGGTAACTGCCTGCCTCGCTTCTGTCACACCTTTTCGAAGGAACGAATCAACCGAATGAAAAATGTTCGCTGAATACCAAATTCTAAATGAAATTTTGGGTTAGTATCCTTAAACATAAAATACAATGGAGGTCATAAATCTGTAAACCATTTCGTTCGTACTTTCTTCATATGAGGAAGCAATATATATAGAACGGGTAAACAAGAGTTATGAAGAGAAAAATACGTGTAATACAGCGTGTCCACAATGTCTTGTCACACCAGTAAAATGCTAACTGATTTTCGGTTTTCTTTCAGACCCATTTCAAATGTGCGATAGCAGTACCTGGGTCCATGAGCGACCACGTAATGGCAAAACCATTGAAAATATTCTTGCAGACTTCCAAGACGATTCAATGATGCAACTCCTCCACAAAGGAGCTGCACGATTGAATCGGTCCTGGAAGTCGGCACTAATATTTTCAATGGTTTTGCCATTACGTGGTCGCTCCATGGACCCAGGTCTAGCCAATATGCGTTGTTTAGTCGTATAATTGCTGTTATCACACATTTCAAATAGGTCTGAAAGAAAAACGAAAATCAGGTAGCATTTTACTGGTATAACGAGACATTGTGGACACCCTGTACATTAATGAAAAAAATTGAAAATTCCCTTCAAGGAACCTGTATTTGTTTAAATGACAGTTGCACGAATGCACTAATTATTACTTGAATTGACCATTTTTTTTACATTTTTTCTACATTTTTTCTACATTTTTTCTACATTTTTTCATTTTTTCTACATTTTTTCTACATTTTTTTTACATTCCAACCTATTCCTGTTGAGTCGACCCAACAGCGCATACGGATACATGGTCGAGTCGGTGGGTTCAATACCGTGAAGGTACAATTTCGTTTAGAAATGTGATTGGTTGAAGAGGCTGATAACCCAGAGAAGCGAGTAGCTAATGAGTTGATGCTGAGTGACTGTTTATCTTTACTTACTTCATAGGAATTATTTAGGAACTTGTGCCAATACGAAAGAAAATGAGGTGGGGTTGAATGCTGTACGAACTAGTCTTAAATTTGGTATCAAGCAATGAGTGTCTTTTCACTTTATTTACGTTATTGTTTCTAAACAAAGTTCTTACGTCATTTCGAATCCATGTCAACGATATTAATAAATTTGGTTCAATTAACACTTCGAATTTGACAAATGACAGAACGTAAGAAATACTTGAATGGCACTTAACATTTTTCTAACTTAAAATGTCATATTATGAAGATATTTTAATTTTATTTTTTTCCAATGTACATACATATAATTATATACTCTATACATATATAGAAGCACTTGGTACTATCACTTATATACAGTATATATACATGTGTATTTGTTAATTTTTTTTTTTTTTGAAAACTGTCTAAAATTAACCCTTTTTACACGTGGCATTGCAGTTCAATTTATGTCTTGGTAATATAAGAAATGAAATGTTGATGTTATTTCAGGTGCAATTACTCTTACTCGTTTGAACTAAGAGGAAGAGAGAATACAGTATTTCCGTTCACAAATTCCGCCTTTTCTCTCCCACAATTTGCTTCTCTAAAGAACACTCACCCTCACCCACTTTGCAAATATATATATATATATATATATATATATATATATATATATATATATATGACTGTGGGAGGGACAAGGGAAAATACTTTGATATCATTTTCTGAAGTAAAGCGGTTAATTAAAGAGTTAAAGACTGGTTCTGCGTCAGGGGGAGATGACTTATCGAATGAGCACTTAAAATATGCCACTGACGTAGTATGTCTGCATATATCATTGCTCCTATCAGCCATGCTTGCTCATAGCTATATCCCTGCAGAGTTCATAAGGGTATATATCTTGCCCCTGGTCAAAAATAAGTACGGAGACATTCTGTCCAGCAATAATTACAGGCCTATTGCTGTCGCTTCCTGCTTCTCGAAACTACTAGAAAAACTCGTTACTCCGATTAAATGATTTCCTATGGACATCTCTTAATCAGTTTTGTTTTAAAAGGTCCCACTCAATTGACCTGTGTATCTGTGTATGTAAAGAAACAATATCTAAATACATTGACAGTAATTCAACTATTATAGCTGTTTCCTAGATATAAGTAAGGCATATGATAGGGTGAACCACAATATTTTATTTGAAAAACTACAGTGCCCGCGAAAAGTATCCGATCACTCAAGAAAATACAATATTTTCCCTTGATATTCAGAGACACATAATTCACTTTCTATTTGTTCTAGCGACATCTGGTAACTTTGAGGTTGCTCGCTGATATGAGAGCTATCCAACGCATTCTCAAATTAGTGTTCTGGTAGCCTTCGTTGCGGGTGGCTGTGTCTCAAAGTTGTCAGATTTCACTGTTTGTGTAAATTTATTGATATTTTGTTATTTTTTACAGAAAGTGGTGTAAATAAAATTTATATATAATGTGTGCTAAAAACAACTTAAGAGTGATTGTCGAGGTGCTATTGTTGCTTTGCATACATGTGGGAAATCACAGAGACAGATAGCTAAGGAATTAAACATATCCCAAAGTACCGTTAATTTATGGGTTTCACGGGCTAAGAACAATGCCGGCCTAACCACGCCAGTCCCTAAAAAACGATCTGGCAGACCGAGAAAAACAAATTCACGAACAGACAAACTTATGAAACGTTTAGTATTGAAAAACCCAACAATAACTGCGAAAGAAATAAAATTTAATATGAATAATTTGTTATCTGGTGTTTCTGAACGAACTATCCAGGAGCGGCTCCAAAAAGAACTCGGATTACCATCTCGCCATGCTGCTAAGAAACCGTTCATTAATGAAAAAATGCGTAAAAAACGTGTCGCATTTTGTAAAAAATATATTCATTGGACTGTTGATGACTGGAAGAAGGTTTTATTTAGTGATGAGTCGACATTTTTGACATTCAGAAGTTGTCCAAAAAAGGTTCGCCGGCCCATTGGCTCAAATAGGATGGACCCTAAATACACCCTAAAGACAATGAAACACCCTCCAAGTGTGATGGTTTGGGGTTGTTTCGGTTACTATGGGCGTGGAAACCTATATTTTCTTCCGAAGAACACAACTATGAATGGTGCACGGTATTTAGCAATGCTACAGGATAAACTTCCAATGGCAATGGCAATCCAAAGGACAAAAACATACATGCATGATGGTGCACCATGTCACAGGGCCAAAATAGTGACAAAATGGATTACTGACAATAAATTTGATATTTTGGATTGGCCTGGTAATAGTCCAGATCTCAATCCGATAGAAAATATGTGGCTAATAATAAAAAATAAGGTTGAATGCCACGACACTGGCTCAGTCGAAAAATTACAAGAAGCCATCAAAAAGGTATGGTGCAAGGAAATATCAGTGGAAGTTTGTCAAAACTTGATTAAATCCATGCCAAAACGTCTAGAACAAGTCATCCAAACCAAAGGACAGATGACAAAATACTAATATAAGGTTAGTATACATTTAAACATTGTTTTTTATGTAAAAAATACAAATTTCCAGGGTGATCGGATACTTTTCGCGGGCACTGTAGAAGACAGGAAGGTTCCCATGTACAGTGCTTACAAGAAGTCTCGCGCCTCTGTCTCGTCCCAAGCTAGTCTGTTAGGTATAAAATGGGCGGTCCTTATGGCAGCGGAGGTGTGTTCGGATTGGTGCACATAATTGCTCTAACCCCATCAATGACGTCCACATTATCATTGTGTTAATCACTCTATCTATTTATATATAGAGACATACTGTATATAGATATATATAGAGTATGCAGGGGATAACGTATCTCAGTCCCAGCTATGGTAGTTGTCTTACAATTAACAGTTCCAAGTGCAAGTTACGTTAACACCTCCACATAAACTACCCTGGACTAAAATAACATACGTGAAGCCCTTACCCACAAACCATTTAAAAGGTGTGATTTAAAGCTCTCTCTCTGTCTGTCTGTCTCTCTCTCTCTCTCTCTCTCTCTCTCTCTCTCTCTCTCTCTCTCTCTCTTCTCTCTCTCTCTCTGATCACACCGCATGGCAATGTATCCATATAACGTTAATAATAACCGAAACTCGAGAAAATATACTCTCTGCCTTCCGCTCTACTTCAAATCCTTTTCTCTTAGTGACCTCTTAATACAAACTAATCTATCATATTTTGCGACTTTTTAACTCTGGTAGGATTCAATTCCATTCCTATAGTGTAAGAGTTACTTAAATTCATGTGTGTATTATGCCATATGATGTGCGTAATAAATAATCATTTTTAAATAGTTGGAGCGTTCAAGGTCATCTGTAATAATCTATAGACTACCCCTCAAGCCCACTGTCAACACTTAGATTCCCCTAAGAGACAGGCGTCTTCAAGTAACATGAATGCATAGGGATCTAAGGTGTTAGATTCCATATTATATAATTTATGTGCTAGGTTTAAGAACGCTGGCATTGAAGGATGGAAGGAAGGGACAGTAAAAGCGATAATAGGTTTAATGAAGGAAGTGGAATGAGGATGGAGGTAAGCGTTGCTATGTCGAAGGAAACGAGGTTGGGTGGGAATTACGAAGGGAGGAGGAAATGCTAAACACAAACTCAAATATTTATTTTAATGCCCTAGACCTAGAAAGACAAAGAGCAAAATACCTTAAACTAACAATGAATTGACAGAAACAGAAGAGTCTGGTCTTAGACGCACTGATAGGTTTAACGTATGTGGCTAGAGGCCGCCACTCAGAATTACCACTACTACCTAAGTCATAATAAGGTTATTTACTATGACAGAGTAGTCATGAGTAGTTATGGAAATAAAATATGATTATACTGTTGATGGCTGACTATATTCAGTTGGGATATAAACTATTGCTGACAATCTTTGGATCCTTCGCTTTTAAGACGAAATTTTTATGCATATGTTCAACAAAATAGGAAATTGGCTGATTATTATTACCATTCGAAGGGTTGGTACCCTTCACAACCGAAATCAATTTTAGAAGGGGTGCATGGTATCCTCATTTCCTTTATCGTCCCAGCACGCTTCACATAAGCCATTTACACAAAGATGGAAAGGCCGTCTGTGCACCACGAGACGACCCAGGCAATGCGGGTAGCAATGGTGACATTGCATGAATATGGTGTGCCAATAAGAGAAATATCAAGACGACTAGACGTTCATCGAAGCACTGTGGAACGGTGGATTCATCGGTATGAAGCAGAAAACTCAATCGCTACTTTGCCGAGGTCTGGTCCTCCGCGTTCAACATCTCAAGAGGAAGATGCTGCGATTGTTAATCATGCCAGAGAGCATCCGTTTGTTCCAGCGACGTATATTTACAGACACCTGAACCTTCGTTGTAGCGCAAATACAGTGAACAACAGACTTCACGAGGCAGGGTATTTTTCTCGCCGTCCAGCTATAAAACCTGCATTGACGATTGAGCATAAAGAGGCCCGGACGGGATTTGACTTGCAATACTTGCCGCAGGAGGAAGAATTCTGGAGAAAAGTTGTGTACTGTGACGAAAAACATGTTTTCCCGAGCAAACGTAGTGGTCACATCAATCTCGGTGTGTGGGGCTGGATGTCTGGCTATGGTGTCGGAGAATTGACTCAAGTAGATGGACGCTTTACTGGAGAGCAATATTGCCAGATACTGGAAGAGGTGCTGCTACCCAGTGTTCGTGCGTATCTGGTTCCAGCACCGGAACCATTTTACTTAATGGAAGATAACAGTCCCATTCATAGGAATAACGTTGTGAGAGCGTGGTACGAAGATCACCCAGAGATTATTAATCTAATTCTGCCACCACGTTTTCCTGATTTGAATCCGATTGAAAACCTTCGGGCAATAATGATTAACGAATGGGAGCAACGCAATGAAAGAACATTTGAAGCACTTTTAGCTCACACGAGGAATAGTTGGGAGAGCTTACGCCGAACACCAAACATTCCCTACAATCTGGCCTCTTCTATGCCGCAACGATTGCAAGAAATTATTGATGCTGGAGGAAGCTATACGAAATACTGATGTTAAAGCCATGACGTAAATGTGTATCGAATATATATTTATGTTAATATAGAATTTTATTATATTTTTATGTTTGACATCTATAAAAGTATATATTGTGACCATGAAAGAACTTTACTTATCCTTAGTTATAATCTTTTCTTGCAATGTCTACGCTCGTGGAGATGATAATATATGCATTGTTGAAACAAATTATGAGAAGGTAATAGTTTCAGGAAAAAAATAAAAACTGGCAACATCGAGGTCATCACATGTTTATGGGAATTGTCATATGATATGCTACCAATAAACTCTTATATACTACTATATACAGTATACTATATTACGTAATAATTACGATGAACAAATCAAATGCAAATTTCTCTGATTCACGGCCCACCAGTCTTGCTTTAGACTAATGACTTTCATAAGATGGAATAGGTTTAACATAGTTCATTTAATAGGTTACCACTTAAAACAATGGATAAACTATCTATTAGTGAGACGACCGTGACTTCCTCGAAATGCGAGCGCATGAGAGGTTCACTGAGGAATTTGGTCATTAGATTCTTCACGTAGGATATATATCACAAACAACAATATTGACAACAATTCCCAACAATTACTTAATATCAATAATTGCATTTGAGCAAATAATTTAGACCTGCGTCAAAATAACTTAGGTATCATGCCATGATTTGGGATATTTGCCGAATTAGTCGTTCTCTATAGTCTGCAGTATATATTGAGACGGTATAATGAAATGCCCAGCTAATATTATGATGACTAGGATTGCTCCATAACCATCCCAACATCCCGAAACTTGCTCCATTCTGCTTCTTAATCATTTGTATTTTAAACACTAAAATGTAGCAGAAGTGACGTAATAATGGACGTCATTGATTGTGTTAGAACAATTATGTGCACCAATCCGAACACACCTCCGCTGCCATAAGGACCGCCCATTTTATACCTAACAGACTAGCTTGGGACGAGACAGAAGCGTGAGACTTCTTGTAAGCACTGTACATATTAAACGTATTGAAATTTTGGTATTCCCACCAATCTTTCACCGTTAGGTGGGGCAATGTACTATCCGAGTGTTTTGGTTCCTCTTGTGGGGTGAGACAAGGCTCCTTGCTCTCCCCTATGCTGTTTAATGTGTATATTGGCGGATTAATTGCTTCACTTAATGAAGCAACAGTGGGATATTATATAGATAACACAAGGATAAATAACTTAGTTTATGCCGATGATATGGTGTTAATAAATCCCTCTGTTAAAGGTCTGGATCGGCTACTAAAAGTCTGCGAAGTGTATTCGCAGAAACCTGGTATTCTTTTTAATGTTACAAAAACTAAGGTTATGCAATTTCATCCTAAAAGCTGTAATCAGCCAGCTGATATAAGGTTTAAAATGGATGGTGAAGTAATTGAGGAAGTACAAGAGTTTAAGTATTTGGGTCAAACAATTACCAGCTCCTTGAGTGATGACTCGGATATAAGAAAACAATCTCGAAGCCTGTGTGCTAAAGCGAATATGACCATAAGGAACTTTCGATTTTGTACAAGTGAAGCTAAAAAAACACTATTTCGTACTTTCTGCAGTAATATATACGGACAACTCTGGGCGAATTATAAAAAAAGGTTCTGGCAGAACCCTAAATGTGCTGTACAACAGGTCTTTTAGACTCTTACATAAATTACCCCCGAGATGCTCAGCTTCGCAAATGTTTGCTACCCCCAATGTCCTGAGCTTCCCGGAGGTAACAAGACGTGCTCAATACAGTCTAATGTAAAGAATTAAAACTCAACTAACCCGATTATCCAAGCTATCCATGAGTCCTGCCATTTATCCTCTAAAGTCTAAGCTATGGAATTCTTGGTACGAAAACATCTGTCTGTAGCTCCACTTAACTTCGACATTACAGTATTATGTCCAATCAATTGTATATTTTTCTATCCTTAGTATATGAACTGTCATTGTATTAATAATATTTGTCATATGGACTATAGTTTGCCAATAAACCTTTTCATTTTCATATATACACACACAGTCGGCTCCTGATATGGAGGTCACTTTGGAACCTTCCCGTCTGACCGCCTTATCCGAATGACCACCTTATTCAACTAACGTACATTATGTATCTTGTATTGATGTACAGTACACTACTAATAACATATTATAAAACAGATTAATAAAAATATGGTAGGAACATAAACACAAAATGGAGGTGTGTATATATAGACTCGAGCAGGCAAATAAATGACAAATTAAAAAGTAACTTATTACAGAAACTACAGTACAGTTTATCAAATACTTTACACTTTATACAATAGGTAGAAAAAGTAATTTACTGCGGTCTGTTTTGAATTAGAATTATCATAGAAATTACTAAGTGAGGACTACAATACAAGTCAGGCAAAGAATCGTGTGAACAAATATAAAATTTCCTTCGTAATTGTCGATGATTAACATCAGATAGAAAAAATGATCCATATATCCGGATTTTATTGATCCACATAACCGACAAAGAACAATAATGAGTAGGATGGCATGTGGATCGGAGAAATGAAAAGTGATTCATATAGGTGGCTGATCCTTATGAAGCGAATTCAGTGTGTGTGTGTGTGTGTGTGTGTGTGTGTGTACAGAGAGAGAGAGATACGAGGAACTGTTCACAACTTCTGAAGGTAACCTGTTCCACGTGTCACAGATCTTATACGTAAAGTAAGTCCCCCACACACACTAAACATGCTTCTAAAATCGACATCCTTGAACCCGTGTAAGAGCTTGAAAACCTCGATCAGTTGACCGCGCAGTCTCCGAGTTTCCAGCGAAAACAAGTTCAGGGCGCGTAACCGTCGATTGTAGCCCATATGCCTAACGGAAGGGATTAACTTTGTGGCCCTCGCCTGCACTCGCTCCAGCCTCTCAATATCTTTCCTGAGGGTGGGCGACCACAACTGCACAGCATACTCCAGGTGCGGCCGAACCAGGATTTTGTACAGAGAGAGCACAATCTCCTTGTTCCGAAACTGAAATTGCCTCCTGATATAACTCTCAGCTTCTGGGCTTTCTTTTCCACCTCTACGCACTGTTTGGTAAACTTAAGGTGGCTGCTGATTAGCACACCCAAGTCCTTTTCCAAATCAGTGGCCTCGATATTGTTCCCCAACATCGAGTAGTCCGACTTGGGATTGGCGAAGCCAATGTGCATCACTTTGCATTTACCCAAGTTAAACGGCATTTGCCATTTTTCGGACCACTCTCCTATCCTACCAAGGTCCGGACGCAGTTCCTCGATCGCTTCGGGCGTCCCAACATTGGCCCCAAGCTTGGTGTCATCAGCGAATTTGGCGATCCGACTGACGATGCCACCGTCTGTATAATTTATGTAAATGATAAACAACAGCGGCCCCAAAACGGAACCCTGAGGAACCGCACTAGTGACCGAGGCCCAACGCGAACTAACCCCTTTAATTACAACCCTCTGCCTCCTATTCTTCAGCCAGTTTTCAATTCCACCTACCTATTTCCCCACCAATACCCAGCGCGCGCACTTTCGCCATTAGCCGGCGGTGAGGTACCTTATCAAAGGCTTTCTGAAAGTCGAGATAAAGTATATCAATCGCCCTACTCTTATCATACTCACTCAACATGACGTGGAAAAACTCGAGCAAGTTGGTGAGACACCACCTATGCCGTCTAAACCCATGTTGGGAGTCCCCAAGCAGCTTGTAGGAATCCAAATGGTCAACGATCCTATCCGCTATTATCCCTTCTAATAATTTATCTACAACTGAAGTGAGACTAATGGGACGATAGTTCCCTGGACTTTCGTGATCCCCTTTCTTAAAGATAGGGGTCACGTTGGCTTCCCTCCAGTCACCAGGCACCTGGCCCATCTCCAACGATTTGTTGAAGACTGTAGCCAGGTGGGGAGCCACCTGGTCGCTCACCTCTCGCAACACTCTGGGGAGAAACTGGTCCGGCCCAGGAGCCTTAAACGCGCTCAGTTTGTCTATTCTATCGGCAACGACTGTCGCGGTACATCGAACACTATCCAGGCCAGCACCTTCGTGCCTGACGCCTGGCTCGGGGATGACGCGGGTGTCCTCCCTGGTGAACACTCCCGCAAAGTACTCATTAAGCACATTAGGGTTCCCCTTGCAGAGGCTTGCCACCCGTAGTTCTTCGTTACGTTTCGCTAGCCTAATCTTTGCCTTCACTTCCCTACACAGGCGGCCATACGCTTCACTGTTCAAATGGGAACGATTGGCCTTCGCCCTCCTATACGCTACTTTCCTATTTCGGATAGCCAAAGCGATGTCACGATTGAACCACTTTGGCTGCGTTGAAGCAGGGGTGACCGGTTTTGAGGGTATGGCAGCAGACTGTAGCACCATAAACTCGTCCCGGAATGCACTCCACACACCCTCAACATCGCCGCCGACCTCTAACCCCATCTCACCTATGCTGTCCCGGAGGCTGAGAGAGAGAGAGAGAGTTACAAGGAGTTACAAGGAAAAGAAGTACCTCAAAAGGCCTTGCGGCCCATACCGAGGAGGTACCAATGGCAACGGGTGCCAGGGAAAATTTTGTCTTTCAACTATCCTAGCAGTAGTAGAAAACTGGATAGAAAAGTAGAAGGCTCTCTCCCCACCCTCCGCTCCCTCCCTGCCAGAGGCAGGTACGGAAAAAGGTTGAAGAAAATACCTTAACCCTGGAAAAGTAGCCAAGGAAATTTTACAGGAAAGTGGAGAATATATAAATAGCTCTATATTTAGCTTGCTCACAGAGACCGAGCAAGCGAACTCCTGCAGAGTTTTCTGAGGTTTTAATCTTAAACTATGAGTGTGTTCAGTACTTTGTCTAGCCTATTTTTAAACAGATTTACACTTTGACTGGAAACAACCTCTGAGGGAAGTTGGTTCCAGATATTAACTATTTTATAGGAAAAGAAATTTCCGCAGACTGAGGTCCTAAATGTCTTTACACACTCAAATAGTGTGCAAGATTTCGTCTAACCTTTTCTTGAACTGATCCACAGAGGAACTGTTCACAACTTCCGAAGGTAACCTGTTCCATGTGTCACAGATCTTATACGTAAAGTAATTCCCACACACACTAGTCCTAAACCGTTTCAAATCCAACTTCCAACCATTGTTGCGAGTTGGGTTATCATTTAAACTAAACATACTTCTAAAATCGACATCGTTGAACCCTCGTAAGAGCTTGAAAACCTCGATCAGTTGACCGCGCAGCCTCCGAGTTTCCAGCGAAAACAAGTTCAGGGCGCGTAAGCGTCGATTGTAGCCCATATGCCTAACGGAAGGGATTAACTTTGTGGCCCTCGCCTGCACTCGCTCCAGCCTCAATATCTTTCCTGAGGGTGGGCGACCAGAACTGCACAGCATATTCCAGGTGCGGCCGAACCAGGGAATTGTACAGAGAGAGCTTTCTTTTCCTCCTCTACGCACTGTTTGGTAAACTTGAGAGAGAGCCAGCCAGCCAGCCAGCCAGCCAGCCAGCCAGCCAGCCAGCCAGCCAGCCAGCCAGCCAAATTATTATGCATTTATCATTTTCTGATATAACTTTTTATAGGAAAGACGTGTCAAGGCGTAATCGTCAGCACTTATTCATATACAACAAAGTAGATTGTGTTTTAACTTAAAAAATTATTCATTCATAATTAAGGCACTAAAAACACTTATTATGAATATTACACTAGCGAAAATTAGAAATCTCACAGGGTCTATAAATAAAAGGGCTTGTGATGCGATTAAGAGTAAAGGTGTCACGTTAGCAAGTAATATATTTTAATTTTGTCCTATATTTAATTAAATAATGCATATTGAACTGTTCTATGTTTTTTTCCTCGTATATCAACAGCATATAAAACAATGAAGGACATTTTATACCGATTCTAGAATACCTGCATAATATAGAGACACCAGTTTTTCGATTTTTAACATAATTATTTTAATTATGAATGAATAAGGTTTTAGATTACAACACAATCTACTCTCTTGTATATGAATAAATGCTGATGGTTACACCTTGACTCGTCTTTTTTATGAAAACTTGTCGTCAGAAAATGATAACTGCATAATAACTTGGCAGCACTGTGGTGACGAAGTGGTGACTATGGTATGTACAACATGCATGGGAACCATATGGCAGAAATAATATACATTGTCTCTGTATATAAAGTAGGGGATAGGTCTCGAGCAAAGATCCATAGACCAGTGTCACTAACATCCTACCTCACCAAAATATTTGAAAG
This sequence comes from Bathynomus jamesi, assembly GCA_023014485.1. Lineage (NCBI taxonomy): Eukaryota > Metazoa > Arthropoda > Malacostraca > Isopoda > Cirolanidae > Bathynomus > Bathynomus jamesi. Next base: position 72,026 of record JAJOZX010000850.1, on the reverse strand, counting down.
AATAGTCGGAAAGAAAATCTATGAACTTTTAGATAGATAGGAAAGATTCAGTGAGAACTAACACTGATTCCGATCAGGAAGATCGGACCTATCACAACTAATAGAGCATTATAACAGTATCATAGACGCACTTGAAAGCAATGAGAACTACTATGTAATATACATTTATGGCATGGTACGTATGTGCTATGGTATGTTAACACAAAATGAAACATAGACTAATGGGCAAAGTGTGAAAATGGATTTGTAACTCTCAAAGGACATCAGCAAGTTGTTAAAATCCAAGGTATATTATCATCAGAATCGGAAGTACTCATCTCGGTACCACAAGGAACGTTATTAGCCCCACTTCTATTCACTATCATGCTAACGGAGATAGACAATGAAGTAACCAATAACAGTTTCCTAACATTCTTTGCTGATGATGCAAAACTCAGCAGAAAAATTAGAAATGCAAAAGAATTAAAAGCCCTACAGACGGACAAAAACAGAATATAGGTATGGCCAGAAACAATAACATGAAAATTAACACTGAAAATTTTGAGATATGGAAGAAATAGGGACATAAAACAGATATACAGTATTATTATGCCCCAGATAAACGGGAAATTCAGAGAAGCACGAAAGCAAAAGTTTTAGAAGTTATAATTACCGATGATGCGGAATTTGAAACACAAAATAAGATAGTGATAAACAAAGCAAAAAGAATCACGGGACAATTACCAAAAACCTTTAAAAGAAGGGACAGAAAGTTCCCCTGCTGAAAACACTGATCATACCAAAGCTTGAATATTGCTGTCTTCACGTCCCTATATAAAAAGAAGAATTAATAAAGGAAGAAATTCAAAAAAATTTCAGTCAAGATGGATGGCTGCGGAGAACTCAGTTGTTGAGAAAGACTACGTACATTAAATCTGTATTCGCTTGAAAGAAGAGGAGAGAGAGAGAGATGCACCATAATATACACCTGGAAAATAATAGAAAAACTAGTACCTAACCTCAAACGGAACCGGTACAATCCAAACGACACTGGAAAATAGGGAAGGTAGAATGTATAGTGTTCCCAAACTAAAGTCCAGACAAGGGACATGCTCAACTTTTTTTTAAGAAAATAGCTTGGTTGTCAGAGGGCCAAGGCTATTTAACCAGCTACCCAAAGAAATAAGAAACAGCACTGATGTCAGAGCAAAAGTTTTCAAAAGGAGACTAGACACTTGGCTCAGGATAGTCCCTGATGAGCCGGGTGTACCTGGCCATGTGAGATGTAGAATGGAGTTGGTCTTGAGCTCTCCATCAGGTCAGGTCTAGAGGTGAAGCCACCAGACTGATCTCCGTGCAGAGATACTGACGCACGGAACATGTACAAGGTATATTTCTATTTATAATGAAAGTCAATTGCAAAATGGTTCTTCTCTATGCTGTGAAGTTAGGGATTTGGCCAAGTACCATGTAACTCAGTGTACCCTTAGAATCAAATTTAAATGCACAACAGATGAATTTTCATAGCATTCACAAACATGAGATGCTTCAGCCTTCATCCCATGCAGTAACTTTTCATTCAAATACAAAATAAACACGCTGTATACTTTAAATTCCTCACTATACCATCACTGATTAATTATTAACCTTAGAATTACATGAAATAAGACATTTAATTTTATCGTTTAAAAATTAAAATGCTCATATCTCCAAATAAATTTATATTTGACGTCCATAATTTTTTTTTTTTTTTTTTTTTTTCAGAATACAAACAAGGAGCATCTCAATGTGGTCCCGAAATACCGAAAACAAGTCTGCAAATAAGTCATTCAGTGACAAACACAATGTTCAATTTCATTATTCCAATCTGCGTTATGTCCTACTGCTATTATAAAATTTCTGCTGAAGTCCACGAACATTTGAGTCGGTAGGTAGAGAGAACTTTTTTTATCCTTTAGCTTCGTTTATACTGAAAAACATTCTCGTTAATGTTATAATGTTAACAAGTAGAACAAAAAAGTCCAAACATTTCGCCCTTTCAAACGGTATTTTTCAATACCTGTTTAAATTATTTGAATTATGTGTCGTATTTGCAAATAAATCTAATACATTGTTCAATCATATGTATGGATATAATCATAGTATTAACTGGGAGAGTTCTAAAACTTTTGTTAAAAATAGACAAAACTGAAAGGAACATTCTGGAATGTACATTCATATACTTTATAAATAATTTCAATAATAGTTTGGAAACGTATAAAACTGACCATATTTTGCTAAAATACCCTTTGCTTTTTACCAGTACTTGTTAACTTTTTACTAATCCCTTCTATTTTGTGTACACTATATACGAGTATATATGTTACGCGCAAACGATCGATCGCGCGCACATCGATCGATCGCTGCGCAGACGATGGAGAAAATTCACTTCCACGATCGATGGATAAACGTGCTCAGTTGAATTGCTTGGATGCAAGGTTAGGTTGGGTTAGGTTAGGTTACCCATTTCAATAACATTTCAGTATCGTTCAACTAAATATGCAGTCCTAACCTAACCTAACCTAACCTAACTTAGCTTTGGACCCAAGCAATTCAACTGAGCATGTCAGTCTCATTGTTGAGAAGTGTTCAAATCACGACGATATGTTTATCCATCGATCGCATAAGTTAATTTTGTCTATCGTCAGCGCAGCGATCGATTGATGTGTGCGCGAACGATAGATCCATCAATTGTGCAGCGCGATCGATCGTTTGCGCGGAACGCACGCGCGCACACACACACACACACACACACACACATATATATATATATATATAAATTATTTATTTATATATTTAACTTGTACACGTATTTGTAAGATTCATTGGGGATGAACTCTTAAAACTGTAGCTCTTTATCACCTTGGTTACAGATTGCAGGACTTCTCCGATGCACATATCATTTGTACCATCATGCAACAAAGACGTATCACCAAAACGTTGGTCATTGTCTTCGTTTGCTTTATTTTGTGTTGGTGTCCTTACATCCTTTATTCCACCTCTTTGGTCATACTCGGACAGGAGAACGTTAACCATATTTTCAATCCATTGGTAAGTAGAAGAAATTCATGCACAAATTGTACTCTGTTCATTATATACTGTATATATACTGTAACGCAAACCAGGAAATGTTACTCCCTGACGAGGTGTATTGCTAAATATGCGAAAGGGCTTAGAATCGCTTTTCATTTTTACCTGTGGGTTTGCATCGTTTATTATTTTCACGCGTATAATTGTGATATTCATTCCATATACAGTACTGTGTGTGTATATATATATATATATATATATATATATATATATATATATAATATATAACGAGCTAATACGCTTGTGCCTTTTTACCTGCTCTCCTCTCTAACCAAGCACAGTAATATCAAAAGTTTAAAAACGGACACTAATTTTCTTTTGTATACTTTTATGTATATTAGTTTTTTATGCGGAAGGAAGTGCCAACGGCGAATGCCCGCAAAAATGCCCCTTCCTCGCTATACAGGAAGAAGAGAGCTAAAATCAAGCTCCAAGGTTTGCGAGATGCCTGGACACTGCGTTCAGAAGATTGAAAGTCATAGTCAGGGGGAAAGATGGATTGAGGGAGTGTGTTCCAGAGTTGACCGGTTGAGTAGATGAAAGAATGAAAATACTGATTAACCCTCGCGTTAGAGAGATGGACAAAAAAGGAATGAGAATGTGCCGAAAGTCTGGTACTGCATGCTCTCCTTGATGGAGAAGGCATGCAGTTAGAAAGTTCAGAAGAGCAGTGTCCGTTATAATATCGATAGTAAAGAGAGAGTGAGACAACATTGCGGCGAAGAGAGAGGGATTGAAGACAGTGAGTAAGAGGCCTGCTGCCCGGTACCGTTCCCGGTATCGGCAGCGGGAGAGCCAGAAGTGGGGATACTTATGGTCCCCACTAACATGAGACTCCGAGGCTCTTGAGGTTGATGCCATTTTGTTGGTTTTTCAACTTTGAAAAGTTTGTGTAACATGTATGTATTTGTGGCGAGAAATAGTGATAGAAGTTTGTGTTTGAGTGCATGCAGAACTGCTCACAGGGTAGATGACACACGGAAAAAGATCAGCTAAGGAGGACAGTGACAGGAGAAACGGAGGTCCTTGTCTCCTGTTTAACGTCCTCCCCGGTGTACTTCCCTGGTCGATTGGTGTCTACAATCGCGTGTTTTTGAAATTTGAGTTCTTATAAGACTTAAAAAATCAAAATTTCTACATTGAAAAAAAAGAAAATTCAAAATGAAATTTACTTAAATTACGAATGTTGCAAGATTGATATGATAAAGCGGCAAATATTAATTTTCGCAGAGACCAGAGTACACAAGGTTAGGTAGTTTTAGATTGGTTAGTTATTTTCCACGTGTCCAGTTTCGACCAATGACGATCTTTTTAACAAATTTCATAAAAGAAATGGTCTCCGTGAAACTTAATATTTGCCGATAATTATAATGTTTCGGTGTTGTTTAACCCGTATGACGGAGGAGACCTAAACGCTTTACGTAAAATCCGAGCCATCTAAGGGGTTGCTACATCACCTAAACGCGGAGGAACGTCACTCATCATGCTGCTATTGAACAAACCCAATGTCGCTTAACCTCGCAGCTCTAATAGGAAGAGGTGTTGCGACGTGCGTACAACATAAGCGATTGCTTTTTTTTAAGTTAATAACGAAGCGTCTATAGTTCACGCGAAATGACTTTACCGAAACGCTTCTGCGTACAAAATTCTTGCAACGACACACGAGATAAAAGAAACCGTCCGTAATACCGAACATAAAGAAGAATCATTCTTTATTGAGGATAAATCTTATATATAGGAAGTGTCTTATCTGTAACTGCCCAATAAAGAATAAAATGTTTCATATATATAATATATTTCGCTGAAAGTTACATTCATTCCTATTCGATGCTATCTTTTGTATCACTTTCCTCGTACACGGAAAATAGTTACTACTTTGTTGTAGATGTTGTTTTGTGGGCGAGTCAATTTAGGTTAGGTTAGGTTAGGTTAGTTAGCTTAAAATAACGCAAAATAAAACGAAAAACTGGGTATGTAAAATTGTGAGATAGCATGAAGTAGTATGGTAATTTGATTTAAGAGTTTTTAAAATCAAATCGGAACTAGAGTGAAATTTGGAAAAAATAATCATTAGAGGGTGTGCTTTTTCACCATATATATATATACACTTTTTAATGGAATCTCTCCCTATCGTAACGCAAGCATAAGTGATTATAAATTTAAAAAAATAAAAGACATCATGACATGTATATGTATGTATGTGTGTGTATGTATGCATGTATATTATAGGTTGTATAATAAACGTAATAAAAAAGTTTGAAGAATGAGATGCTCTTATTACTGACTGTGCGATTCAAACGTAGCCAGCGCTGCAACTAGTAATATATATATATACAGTGGTGTAGTGCTGTGGGAACGCGTGGGAACGGCGTTCCCTTACTTTTTTTGGTAGATGGAACGGCGTTCCCTCACTATTTCAAATAAATCCGAACTTACAAATCTCTAACGTCAGGAAACTTTAATTCCCACCCCGAGAAGAAATATGAGAAAGAGTCATTAACTGTTTCATTTCTTTTAGCTTCGACTGAGGCAATGCTAGCCTATAAAGATCTGATGACAGTCACTACGGCGTACCAGTTGTTAACTTTTTTTTAGTTAATCATTCCAGTTGTTAGCTATTTTTATTGATCGTACTGGATGTCGTATAACTAATGACACTGGAAATACTGCATCTTCAACCTTGGAATATATCCTAATATCCAGTGCATATGACCTCAAAATATCCCTGAAATTGGTCAGATTTCAAAAGATATCCCGGGGGCTTACAGTGCCCCCGGACCCCCAGCTGTATGGGCTCGCCGCGCTCGCCATTGTCCCCCCCGCATCTGAGTAACACTTTCAAAATGCTTCCCTCACTTCTTTATTTAGCACTACACCACTGTATATATATATATATATATATATATATATATATATATATATATATATATATTATAATAAACAGGAACACCAGAGAAAAAATAAACATCCTTCAAGGTTTAATAGTACCAACGTTTCGGAATGCACTAATTCCATCTTCAGGGCTAAAACAATAAAATGCCAAATCACATACAAAATACAAATTGCTTAATAACAATTTAAAATAAAGTTAAAAAAATATAAAAAGTAGCTGGGAAAAATATAAAAGCATTAAAACTGAAAGGTAAATAAAATAAAATAAACTAGTACCTTAATCAAAACATAGCAGATCTATCGATGATTCGTCAGAATTTAGGTCTGGTTTTAGTTTATAAATAAACAAAGATTCCATGATTTTAAGCTTAAGGTCAGAGCTTCCGGCAGCAAGTACGGCGAAATTAGACTGTGAAATTGGGTGGTTATTGTTGTGCGAGTGATTACGTATGAGAGAATTAGGTGGTTTGCCAAGGGGTAAATTTGTACGGACCGATTTACCGAGATGTTCGTAAATATGGGATTTTAAATGTCTTTTAGTTTTACCTATATATGACCCCATACAGTGGTCACACTTGTATTGATAAACTATGGATGACTTAAGAAGTGTAGGAATAACATCCTTGTATTTAAATAAATGGTAAATCGATTTAGACGGGGTGAATATAATTTTTATACATAGTTGTGGGTAGAATTCCTTGAGCAATTTTAAAAGTTTGTTTCTAATGTTAAAACTTGAGGTTCCCATATAGGGCAAAGTGAAATACAGGATATCTTTGGGGACTGTAATTAAGTCTCTAGTTGTAAGGTTTATTAGTCTATTTAAGGTTCTGCCTATTGTAGTCTCCACCAATCTAGAAGGGAAATTATTTTTGGCAAGGAGTTTTCGGATGAAATCTAGTTCATCGTGTAGTTTAAAGTAATCTGAACAAATATTGAAAGCTCTATTGGTCAGAGTCGAAATTAAATTTCGTTTGAAACCTAAAGGGATAAAGGAAGAAAAGTTCCAAGTTGGATCAAGTAAAGATAAGCACCCCCAACCTTTTTTAGTTAGCTTTATAAGGCTAACTAACGAAAATATCACTACTTAACCTAACCAATCGTTAGGTCAACTGTACGCCCTTGACGATTGGTTAGGTTAGGTCGTGATATTTTCGTTAGTTAGCCTTATAAAGCTAACTAAAAAAGGTTGGGGATGCTTATCTTTACTTGATCCGAAAAGTTTGTAGTAAGATTGGTGAATGTCGGCTTTCGGTAAACGGAAGTTTCAAAAGAGGAATTAGTTTTTATTATCTTAATGTCCAAAAAGGACAGAGAGCTATTAGATTCAACTTCTGAAGTAAATTGAATATTAGGGTGCTTAGAATTAACATAATTACGAAACAAAGGGATATGGTCTGGTGATTTGAACAGGAGAAAAGTGTCATCATTATATCTTCTATAAAAAACCGGTTTGAAGTTGGAAGGACACTCATTCAGCCATTTGACTTCATGATGACAGAGAAACCGGTTTTTTATAGAAGATATATTGATGACACTTTTCTCCTGTTCAAATCACCAGACCATATCCCTTTGTTTCGTAATTATGTTAATTCTAAGCACCCTAATATTCAATTTACTTCAGAAGTTGAATCTAATAGCTCTCTGTCTTTTTTGGACATTAAGATAATAAAAACTAATTCCTCTTTTGAAACTTCCGTTTACCGAAAGCCGACATTCACCAATCTTATTACAAACTTTTCTTCCTTTATCCCTTTAGGTTTCAAACGAAATTTAATTTCGACTCTGATCAATATCTGTTCAGATTACTTTAAACTACACGATGAACTAGATTTCATCCGAAAACTCCTTGCCAAAAATAATTTCCCTTCTAGATTAGTGGAGACTACAATAGGCAGAACCTTAAATAGACTAATAAACCTTACAACTAGAGACTTAATTACAGTCCCCAAAGATATCCTGTATTTCACTTTGCCCTATATGGGAACCTCAAGTTTAACATTAGAAACAAACTTTTAAAATTGCTCAAGGAATTCTACCCACAACTATGTATAAAAATTATATTCACCCCGTCAAAATCGATTTACCATTTATTTAAATACAAGGATGTTATTCCTACACTTCTTAAGTCATCCATAGTTTATCAATACAAGTGTGACCACTGTATGGGGTCATATATAGGTAAAACTAAAAGACATTTAAAATCCCATATTTACGAACATCTCGGTAAATCGGTCCGTACAAATTTACCCCTTGGCAAACCACCTAATTCTCTCATACGTAATCACTCGCACAACAATAACCACCCAATTTCACAGTCTAATTTCGCCGTACTTGCTGCCGGAAGCTCTGACCTTAAGCTTAAAATCATGGAATCTTTGTTTATTTATAAACTAAAACCAGACCTAAATTCTGACGAATCATCGATAGATCTGCTATGTTTTGATTAAGGTACTAGTTTATTTTATTTTATTTACCTTTCAGTTTTAATGCTTTTATATTTTTCCCAGCTACTTTTTATATTTTTTTAAATTGTTATTAAGCAATTTGTATTTTGTATGTGATTTGGCATTTTATTGTTTTAGCCCTGAAGATGGAATTAGTGCATTCCGAAACGTTGGTACTATTAAACCTTGAAGGATGTTTATTTTTCTCTGGTGTTCCTGTTTATTATTAAATTGCGTTTTCCACGCCATCAATCAATAGCCATATATATATATATATATATGAGATAGAGATAGAGATAGAGAGAAGCCTCAAAGACCTTTCGGTCTACTTGGGGAAGTTCCCATTATTAAACTGTTAATTTTTTAACTATTCTAGCAGTAGTAGAAAACTGGACAAAAACCCATAAAGCTCTCTCCCCGCCCTCCACTCCTTCCCCGCCAGAGACTAGTACGAAAAAAGGTTGAAAAAAATACTGCCGTGTATTGGTTTCTAATAAAGAATATAATGATGTTTAATAAGACATTTAATAATGTTTTGTGTGAAATTAAGATACGTAAAATGAAATTGTTTGAAATAATACCTTGACCCTGGAAAAGTAACCAAGGAAATTTTACAGGAAAGAGGAGAATATACAGTACAGTATAAGCTAGCTCTACAATTATGCTATGCGCGCGCGCACAAATCGTACACTAGATAGCACCGTTGTAAAAACTAAACTAATATATTTGTGCTGATCTTATATCAACTAATTGGTATCGTCACAAATGCTTCGAACAAATGGTTTGGATTTTATACAAAATATTTACAGCTGTATTTTCCGAGGTGCCGCTCCGACAAAGAACCCATGACCCACTTCAGGGTAGCCCCAAAGGATGTGCGCGCAAAGCTATCACACCGGCAAAGTGATGAAATGCTTCTACAGGAAAGGGGTAGAAACAGAAATTAAGAACAGCAATCAGATTTTTTTTCACGATGCCCTCATCCGTCACGTGCATCCAACCACCCAAGAAAAATAAAAAAAATAAAGCGTAACAGCAGAAACGCAACTCTACCTCTCCTAATCCACACAATGCATTTTTTAGTGTGTGTGTGTGTGTGTGTGTGTGTGTGTGTGTGTGTGTGTGTGTGTGTGTTTTCCCTTGCTTTACTATTTTCACCAGTTTTCCCAATCTTTTTGTTCTTCCTCGTCCCCAGTTTATTCGGTGTGTTCAAATATAGAGAATGAGGTGTCCTTAAATTTCCATTAGGATTCGCAATACGAATTCGTGTACACGCCTTTAATGGTTTAGAGCCCCTTTAATTTGAGCCTAATTACCCTCCTACTTTGAGGTATGACTCAAAGAATGTATGTGTGTGTGTGTGTGTGTGTGTGTGTGTTTGTGTGGAGCGAAACCATCATCAAATATTTCACCACTTTCCCATTAGCGAAAGGAGGGACTTGGGTGCGCGCTTTTCAAGCCTCGTTGATGACAAGTGAGCGAGTGGGAAGGAAGGAAGGAAGTGATTAAAGCATCTTTATTCATTCATTTACACACTGATCTGTGCACAGTGATCGATCACAATGTATGGCTGTGATAGAAGATTAAGGGAAGTCTTTGTTTTCTGTGAAACACAAGTTATTTATGCAAAAACTTGAAATATATTTACAGTATTACGTCGATACAATATATGAGACAGAGAAAACTTAATCAACTTGAGTAGTCTAAGCATCATCATCCTGTTTGCATATACGTTTTGTGTTTCGTATTTATCAATTATTACGAAAGAAATCTTTTATAACTTGAAGAGCCTAATCATTTTCATTAATCAATAAAGTAACATAAATGCCATCAACTGTTGCCGCAAAATAGAAGTCAACATCTTCCTTCCTTGAATAATCAATTTTAAAATTAGAAAGAGCCGTTTTGAGCAGAAAACTGAGAATTGTTTATAAAAAACCTCTGAACAGTTAACTAGAACAACGTGAAAAAAGTGTTAGCAGCTGACGAGGAAGCTTCTAACAGTGGCTGTATCGTCCAGCGCGGGACACGTCAACGCGAAGAAGAGGCGACGTCAAACCAAAACATCAACGCGCTGGTGGCCAAACTTCCTCAAATTTCCGTGTAGCGGGCTGTCTACGGTTGACCAGACTGGCAGTCGACGGCCTGTTGCGTGGCATGGTCAGAGTGCCGATCGGCTCCCGGGGCCGGACCTATTCTCAGCGTGCTATTTTTTCATTTACGGGGAACAATTGCGTGCTCCCCGGACTACTCTTACTCTCCGGCGACGTTAAAACTAATCCAGGCCCCACTACAACTTACACATGTCATCATACACAAAGACATAGACACAATAGCACCATGAGACACATACAGAAGTATAATATTAACATATTACAGTACAACGTAGATGGCCTCACAAACAAAATCATGCAGCTTAGGGAATTCGTACACAAACAAAACATTCACATAGCACTTATACAAGAAACAAAACTAAAACGCGCACACAAAACACAGACCATCCCTGACTTCACGGCGATCCGTCAAGATCGTACTGGGGGTAACGGGGGTGGACTCATCACTTACATACGTAAAAGCATTAGCTACACTGATGCCACCCAAAACATTACAAACACAATCCAAGCAGATAACACGATAGAAATACAGGCAGTTAACATTAAAACGCGCACAAAACACACCACCACACTAATCAACATTTACATCCCACCAGATAGTTCACCTCAGGTGCCAGCCAATTACAATCCACAGTTACACAATCTGGCCCCTCTCACTAATATCATCTTAGGAGGAGACTTCAACGCTAAAGACACCAGTTGGTACCTGCACAACCAAAGCAACACCAGAGGCGCCAACATAGCCACACAACTAAACAGCCTCTTCATTCTTAACAATACAGAAGAACATACACACATACCACATCAAGCAGGATACTCAAACTCCTCCCCAGACATAACGTTCTGTTCCCCCTCACTAGCAACACACACACACACACACACACACACACACACACACACACACACTGGAGAACAGAAAACAACTGTCATCAGACCACCTGCCCATCATCATTACAACACGTTCTACACTCTGCCCCAACAGCCTTAGGCACACTTACAGAAATTACAAGAAAGCTGATTGGGAACAGTTCAAAATACAGACTGAGGAACAATTCACCACATTAAACAGCACACCTATCATAAACATCAGTACAACACTCAAGACATTTAATCAGATCATCAATAATGCAAACAAATACATACCCAAGGGCAACATTAGGAAATACAACCCAAATTACACTAGAGAAATAGCCCACCTCATAAGGCAACGTAACAACCTCAAACATAGCACACAAACACCACACACAGAAACCATAAAATAGCAGATACAACAGCTCAACACAGAAATAAACAACAAACTCAAAGAAAAACAAACAAACATTTAGGGAATTCATAACAACACTAAACCACTCCACAGATACATCCAGGCTATACAAGACTATAAACAGCCTTACCCACTCTAACAGCGGCATTCACACCTCACACGCGGCTATCTGTCGCAGCCAAAATAATATCCCAACGTACACACAACAAGCTAACATTCTAGTTAATCACGACGCAAAGATAAGTCACTTAAACAGACAACAACCAGAAACACGCAGACAGACAAACAGCCAGACACAAGAAAACCTACAGACTCGACACGACCATTACACCCTTCAATACAGACCAGACCACCACCACCATCAAAAACATTAAGAATTCGAAGGCTACTGGACCAGAAAACATATCTAACATACATACACCTTAAACACTTGGGCCCACAGAGAATACTAGCTCTCACAAATATCAGCACATATTCATACCAACACTGTATTATTCCTGACATATGGAAACAAGTTAAATTATTACACTACTCAAACCAAACAAAAATCCAACAGAACCAGCTTCCTATAGACCCATTACTTTACTATGCACACCTTCCAAAGTAACAGAAAGACTAATCTTACAAATCACCAACCCACACATACCACTATCGCCTACTCAACATGGATTCAGACCTCACCACTCAACCACGACGTTACTCACTAACCTCACGCAGCACATCATGGATAGCATCAACTCCAGACGACCAGCTCAACGTACACTATTAGCAACAATAGACATTAGTAAAGCATTTGATGTTATCCCACGCTTCCCTCTCATAAACAAAATACTCAACACAAACATGCACAATAACACCAAAAGGTGGCTGAGCAACTATCTTTCAGGAAGATACTCACATGTCACATTTAATGGCAAGTCATCCAAAAACAAGCTTTTTCCGAACGGGGTTCCTCAAGGCTCTGTTCTCTCACCAACACTGTTCAACTTATACATGCATGACATTCCAACACCCATAGATAACAAGCTTACCTTATCATGCAGATGACATCACTTTAACATCCACCCACAACAACATCGACACCGCTACAAATAACCTACAAACATACATAAACAGTATACAAAACTGGCTAACACACAATAGACTCAAAGTAGCGCCCACAAAATCAACCATCACCTTGCTTACAAGCAACACAAAAGAACACCAGGTAACTCCACAGCTTACACTGAACACCACCAACATTCCACACGCTCACAGGACCAAAATACTTGGGGTCACATACAACACATCATTATCTTTTGCAAACCACATTCAGGACATTAAAAACAGATGTACGTCAAGACTTAACACGCTTAGGGTACTAACAGGCACAAACTTTGGACACCAGCAGGAAACAACATCACTTATATACAAACAATATATTCGCTCAGTTATGGACTATGCTAGCCCATGCTGGGCACCCATTATCTCACACACACACACACACACACACACACACACACACACACACTTTACAGACAATACAAAACAACGCACTTCGTATCATTACAGGATGCACTCAAAAAAACACTAATAGAACACCTGCACACAGAAACAAAAATACTGAAAGTTAGGGAACATTTAGACATGAGGGGAACACAATTCATGGCAGCAGCGACAACTAACCCACAACACCCTTGCCACTACATGTACAATCATGCACCGATACCTCGCACCATTAAGGTAACACCAGAGACAAATTATAACCAAATACTCCATTCCATACCACGCTCCACAGACATCATACAGTAGAGAAAGCACATACACACAAACCTAACCCACAAAGCACTGACACGACTCTGTTCGAATGCGGTCCTAGGTGCGAAGCCGCCACCCATCAACAGGTCAGAGATCAGCCTGAGCAGATCGGATCGAGTTAACTTAGTACGATTCCGATGTGGACATCACCCCAACTTACGGACATATAAACACAGATTAGACAACTCCACAGACGACACCTGCCACCTGTGCCAGGACACACCACAAACAATTGAACACATTATGACAGTCTGTACCGCTCTAGCACAACAACGAACACAACACAACACAACACAACATCACTAGTGCGCTGAACCTCTGGTCCACTCCGGAGAGGGCGATCGGTTACTTGCGTGCCGCCGGCTTGCTCGATCAGGGTGGGCTGATCGGCTAAATAACAACAACAACAACCAAATTGATAGTTACAAAGGTGTAACCATACTGGCCGCAATGTATACAGAAGGCGAAATGTAGAATTTTTTTAGGAGTAATTATACAAATAACATATATATATATATACATTTGAACTGCAAACAACACACAGTATAATTAATGTAAAGAACGACGCTTGTATAGAAGAACGTTCCGCATAAGATGAGGAGGGAGAACGAACAAATGAAAAATGAGGTAACCACCCGGGAATCGAACCCGGGATCTTCCGATTGCCATCGTTCTTTACATTAATTATATATATAATATATATATATATATATATATATATATTATACATACATACACATACACAGGGTGTTTGAAAACTTTCTGTACAAATTGTAATGGGGGATAGGCAACACCAAGACAAACCCTTTTCGTCTATAAGTGTATGTCCGCTGACGTCACCATTCGGCGCGAGAGGGCGCCGCTGCAATTGGCTAAAAGGTGAAGTGGGCTAGACTCGCGCTTGCCGCGGGCATTCTTAAATCGGACGTAGTACGCGTAACATGGAGCGCTTCACGACTGCTGAGATGGCTGACATGCATATGGTGTATGGGGCTGCCAATGGAAACGGAAGAGCTGCTGTGAGGTTGTACCGACAGCGCTTCCCAAACAGACTTGTTCGAAACCACCAAACGTTTGCGCATTTGCATCGGCGACTGCGAGAAACTGGAACATTCCATGCAAACATGCATGAGACTGGTCAGGAGAGAAACGTGCGCACTCCTGACATGGAAGAAGAAATCCTACGGCGATTTGAGGACAATCCAAGCGCAAGCACGCGAGGTGTTGCACGTATCCTCGGTGTGAACCACGACCTGGTCTGGAGAGTGTTGCACGAGCAGCAGTTACATCCGTTTCATCGTCAGAGAGTCCAGGCATTACAACCTCGGGATTACCCTCTTCGTGTGGAATTCGCACGCTGGTTTCTGCAGCAGACATCGGTGCAGCCTAATTTTCCGGCTTATGTGCTGTTCTCAGATGAAGCCTGTTTCACACGTGAGGGTGTGTTTAACATGCACAATTGTCACGTGTGGGCGCACGCAAATCCACATGCTACACGGGTTTGTAATCGCTACTTTCGAAAGAAAACAAGGAGAAAATAATTAATTCTTTTAGCATAACCTTCCATTATATGTACTTTTGAAAGTGTTGTAAACAAAGCACTTGAATATTCACACTAAAACATTGTCCGTATACCAGTACGACCATAGAGGATTTTAAAATATAAGATTGTTTGTTACAAATACAGTGAGAATAAATTTTCTCTCTCTCTCTCTCTCTCTCTCTCTCTCTCTCTCTCTCTCTCTCTCTCTCATATATAATATATATATATATATGATGAATAAAACCACGAAGGAAAAAGTAATTTTCATATATATATATATATATATATTATAATATAATATATAGATATATATATATATATATATAATATAAAGTTTGGTTACTTTTACCTATCCAGAAAATATTATTTATTTTACAACTAAAAGTTAACTCTTTTTATTTAAAATTTAAAAAAAAAATGTTAAATTTTTCTACCAAAAATGTAATCGTGCTAATGGAAGATCAAAATTCAGCTCGGGTTTCTTGTGACTTGTAAACATTTGGTCATTCAGAACTATATATTAATATTCCTTTTTGAGTTAAGGTTGGGAAACTGTAAAATGAGAACAACCACCGAAAGGAATTGGAAAACTGTTCGCGTTTATGGCCATAAAGCGAGTCTTTATCACGGTAATTGTATAATAATTGTGGCGTTTGCGATGGGAAAAGACTCGTTATATTAAGCAGTTACGAGAGATGAATGAGGAATGAATGCCCGTAGGACGTCATTTGAATTTATTTCTGTTTGTAATACGTAGTATCTTTTTTTTTGTACTTAAGATTGGCGGGAATTCACCTGAACGAAACCAAGAATTCGTGTATGTTTAATTTTTGCTCAAGCAATTGATTATGTTTATCAGCGTCGCAGTTTTAAGTAAACCTAACATTAAATTAATGTATTAATAGTATTAGAGAACATTTGTTATTTACGTTGAAGTAATTATTAGATATACAGCGTTGTCCCTCAGTGAGATGCGTATTTTTGCATAAAATCTTTTATTCCTGAGATTGAAGAAGGGAAGCATTTATGTTAAAAAAAGAATATTGAAGTTCTGTCGTCGCAGTTTCCTGCTTGTCTCTGTGTTCCAAGATAAGCTAAAGGAACTCCAATTTAGTTTTATTGCGCCTCCCTGAAATTAAGTTTTTCCACTCCGATGCGGTTAAACGAAACAAAATAGTTCTGCTCCGCTCTTCAATGAATATTTCGTAGAAAATATCAAACAGAAAAATTAAGAATTTAAGATTTATATACAGGGTGTCCCCGCAAGGGGGTTCTAAGCTCGTGCTCTTGAGTGCTCTTTGTGCTCATTTGTACATGCTTGTTCCTGGAGGTTTCACGTGCGCCCTCCCGGCCCTAGCACCCAAGGATGATGAGGCTCGACCCTGCAGTCCTTGTCATCCTTGGTCTTTTTCCACTTTGACTGTCCCTTCCACCCTTTCTTTTTCCTCTGTCTTTCCTCTCACTTTTTCTGTTTTTCCGCCGAGATATGCCCTTTTAAATAGAGGCGAATCGGTTCTTCCCGAACTTAAAAAAAAAAAATATTATATATATATACAGGGTGTCCCAAAAGGTATGGCCTAAAAATAAACTTTTACAATTTTTTTATTATAAACGATAGAGTTAAAGAACAGTGATAAAAACAGGCATAAATGCTTTAAGTTTTATTTAATATAGTTAGTAAACCTCCACATGATATCCACCATTCACAACAACTAGTCTAATTCTACGTTCAAATTCTAAAAAGCTTAAATTTCAGACAGGGAAATTACTCACTGATTTCAAAATTCATCATTTAAACAGTTTACGGCGCTTAACTTCCGGCATCAATTACAAAACGAGGCTATTTGATGTGTTAGGCTAAGTTAAGCTAAGCACCTTGTTGCTAAGTGCCTTTTTATGACATACGGTATGCGCATCACTTACACCAGATTTCATACGTTCAGCTTTTTTAGAATTTGAAGGGTAGAATTAGACTAGTTGTTGTGAACGGTGGATATCATGTAGAGGTTTAGTAACTATATTTAATAAAACTTAAAGCATTCATGCCTGTTTTTATCATTGTTCTTTAACTCTATCGTTTATAATAAAAAAAATTGTAAAAGTTTATTTTTAGGCCATACCTTTTAGGACACCCTGTATAATAATATTAATAAGAAGATAATATATTATATATAATATATATATATATATATATATATATATATATACACAGGGTGGGCCGTAAGTTTCCATACATAGGAAAAATAAACATTTTGTTATGGACAACCATTTTTATTTATATAATATGCTCTACATGGTTGCCATTGTTTTGAAAACACATTTCAATACGTGTTCCCCACTGTTGATGAACACGCATTAGCACAGTTGACGTTATGCTTGTAATGGCGTTGGTGATACGTTCCTTTAGATGATTTATGTCTCGTATCTTTTCCTGATACACCATGGCCTTCAAGTGCCCCCAAAGATAGAAATCAAGGGGGGTGAGATCTGGGGATCTGGGAGGCCACTCCACAGGACCACGCCGACCAATCCAAGCATCCGGAAACTGCTGCTGATCCAAATACCGACGCACGTGAAGACCATAATGAGGTGGAGCTCCATCTTGCTGGAAGTAAACTGGGAAGTTACCTTCCTCGTTTAGCAGGGATGGGAAAATCTCTTCTTGCAACATGTTAAGATACCTTTCAGCATTAAGATTTCCACTGACAAAAATTGGTCCAATAATTCTGTCACCCCATATCCCGGCCCACACCATCACTTTACCGGCACCTTGCATCTTCGTCGGACTCAGCCAGTTAGGGTTAGCATTACTCCAATAACGTATGTTTTGCCGATTAACCTCTCCATTGACGTAAAAATTTGCTTCATCAGTAAACAAGATCTTACGTCAAACGCATATTCTTAGGGTATCTGAAACATAAAAACAAACGTTTAATTTTTCCTATGTATGGAAACTTACGGCCCACCCTGTATATATAATATATATAAAATTTATTTTTGTTTTATTTTGAAGTAAAAAATAGTTTAAAATAGGCTTAACACTAAAAGAGTTCCCCAAAAACTAGTGCCGTGCAGTTACTTTTCTGGTTTCGACCCTTTGAACTTGAAGACTTGTCACCAGCCATACTCACGCCACAGTAAACAACAAAACCAGCGATTAATGCATTGTTTGGTCTTGAATAATAATTACGTTTCATACATTTTTAAACAAACACTGTTAAAAGCTGCTTCAAGGCGTATATAGCAGAGGTATAGCCACGGATAACCGCTTTCTCAGCTCACTTCTCGCTTCTTCTGCGGAGAATTAAGAATTATCGGAAAAGTAATTTTCCTTACATGAAACACAATTTCGGAAAAAAGTTCGCCTAGAAATACAAGATTTCTAAAAAAAAAAAAAAAAAAAATTACTAATTCGTAATATCGTGTTTCTCCGAATATTATTTTCTTTCCGGTAACAATAATAAAATTTCAAAAGCAAAACCGAATCATGAACTGATTAGTAATTTTTTATGCTTTTCAGAAATTCTATTTGTTAGGCGAACGTTTTTCCTCAATTATAAATCTTAAAAATTATCAACATTCCAACGATGATTCCATTTTGCAAGAAACCAAACGCTAAAAAGTTTTTTTTATAGATTTTAAATTTGCGTGACTTTCGCTCATTAACGAGTTAATGAAATCAGGAAAGAATTAAATTATTACACTTCAGGAATGCTTCCAAATTTCCTCATTTTGTAAAAGTTGTTTTACAAAAAAAAATAAAAATAGAGGAAAAACAAAGAAAAAGATTGATTGATTTAAATTTTATACGTAAAAAGATTTAAATCAGAAGCTGACTTAAAAAACCTTCAAGTTGATTGTAAACAAAAATAGTGTACTATATATATATATATATATATATATATAATATATATACTGTACAGCTTTTGGAAATGATGCTCTCAGTGTAGCTAACGTTTACAAATGGCACAAAAACTTTAAAAATGGAGAAACATTTGCTCGTACCAGAAATCGAATCTGTTGGACATTTTCATCCGTACGAGAAGTGGAAGGGCGGCCACTGCGTTTTTTGTCTTCAAGCGATGTTTCTCCATTTTTAAACTTTTTGTGCCATTTGTAAACGTTAGCTACACTGAGAGCATCATTTCCAAAAGCTGTTTTAATCATTTCGTTCGTCTCCGAACGCGCGTTGTTCCATTTCAGAGATTTATACGTACTGCAAAAACACACCCTCCTTTTAAGCTCTCCAACCAACTACTGACTCATGGTAGCAGATTTTGCTTCAGACTTCAGACTTCAGACTGCAGACGCCAGAGGGCAGGAAGACTCATATATGTAAACGGTTATTTTTTATTTGCATTCATTTGCCCGTAGCAATAAAATTATCGATACTTTTTGATCACTCCTCGTATATATATGGTACCCGATCGATTCGCCGACGGACGTTTCGCCGAACGGACGATTCGCCGAACGGACTGTCATTAATATTTCTATGACAAAATACACACGTTGCCTATCTTAACCTGGACACTCAATTCAAAAGACAAGTGTTTTAGCACTTGGTGAACTTATTTTTATATTATATTACATTTCATTTGGAAGACATTAATTAACCCACTTGGGTGAAGGGGTCTGTCAAGTTTATTCAAGGTTATTCAGTTGAACTCCAAATCTAAATTCCATAACTCTTTATTCGGAGCTATTGAAGAATAGGGACCCCAGCCTTCTTTAGTTAGCTTTATAAGGCTAACTAACGAAAATATCATGACCTAACCTAACCAATCGTCAAGGGCGTACAGTTAACCTAACGATTGGCTAGGTTAGGTTAGGTTGTGATATTTTCGTTAGTTAGCCTTATAAGCCTAACTAAAGAAGGCTGGGGTCCCTATTCTTCAATAGCTCCGAATAAAGAGTTATGGAATTTAGATTTGGAGTTCAACTGAATAACCTTGAATAAACTTGACAGACCCCTTCACCCAAGTGGGTTCATGTCTTCCAAATGAAATGTAATATAATATAAAAATAAGTTCATCAAGTGCTAAAACACTCTTGTCTTTTGAATTGAGTGTCCAGGTTAAGATAGGCAACGTGTGTATTTTGTCATAGAAATATTAATGACAGTCCGTTCGGCGAATCGTCCGTTCGGCGAAACGTCCGTCGGCAAAATGTCTATCGGCAAAACGTCCGTCGGCGAATCGACCGGCCATTAGCTTAGCGAGGAATAGGAGGACGAAAAGATGGTACATGTTTATTAACACGTTTCGGAAAAATTCAATTTCCATCATAGTGCTAAAAAGTTTAAAAACAAATAGAAATAAATAAGTATAATAAATAAAAACGAACAATAAATTAAAATGGCGCAACAATTAGCGAGAATTAATAGTAAGTTACAATATATATTAAATTAGAAGATTAAAAATTAAATGATATAAAGCAGTGGTTCTTAACCTGGGGGGCGCGCCCCCCTAGAAACAGGAATTTCTCTAATTGTATTTGTTATTCTCTTAACGAGAGCATGGGCTAATATTGAGAAGTTATTGAGAATGTTATTTTGATTGAAGGGGGGCGTGGAGGGAAGGACCAATTCCTAGAAGGGGCATGGTAGTAAAAAGGTTAAGAACCACTGATATAAAGTATAAAAGTATGGACAATAAGTAAAATATAAAACGGTTTAGGTGAAACAGAATTGAAGGGGTTCTTACCAAATTGTTAACGTAATGAGAGAGTAATTGTACAGAAGATTGGGAATGGTTGCTTGTTGAAAGAATTCCATATTAGAAAGATGGAGCCGGGCGGAGTGATGGTGGATTTCTTTTGAGTTTGAGAGTTTATTTGGCAATGTTTAAATTGAAAGCGGAACTGTAATCGTTGAGGGTTGGCTGGATACTGAGGATATAAAGGGACTCAAGTATGCGGAGGTCGATTAGTTGGTTTAGCACTGATGATGGAAATTGAATTTTTCCGAAACGTCTGTTAATAAACATGTACCATCTTTTCGTCGTCCTATTCCTCGCTATATATATATATATATATATATATATATAATTGTTCAGTTAAAATAAAGTACATTATTTTCATACCAAACTTGTGTATGTATAGTGTATTGTTTGCCTGAGAACATTTTAAAAGTCATTTATTCAAAAGATTTTTTTCTCTACTTTCACTTATCCTTTGCATGCATGTGTGCGTGTTGTCACAAACAAAGAAAACCTGTTTAGTCACCCTTCAGACACACACACACACACACACACACACACTATATACTCCAATATATATCATATATAACCTTGGTTTTACTTCCGCCCGAATTGTTCATTCTGACGAGGGTCAAGCTTGTCACTCCACTAGGCTACCCAGTGTGGAAGGATGAACAGGTGGGTTTTGTTGCGCGCCGCCTGCCGTCACGGGTCTCGATCCCGCGGCCGATAGATTCGTAGTCAGCGACGTTAACCACTACACCACCGAGGCGCTAAGCTAGATTTTATATAGCTCTTATGGAAATTATTGTACATTAATAGAAGTAATTAAAATTGCCGCTATGTGATCCAACTCGATCCGGTAGCCTATTCAAATCGTGGACCGCACACGTAAGTATTCGCGTACCGATTTCATGCCCATCAAGAGGTTAATTTTCCGAAAGAGGATTAAGGATTAGCGATGCAAAGGAATTTATTTGACTCCGATGTAGATGCACTTGATAGTGGGTTCATTTCGGCATTTGAAAGGGGTTGGGGTCGGAGATTAGGACGCATCTTCTTTCTAACCTTATTGCAACGTGTCAGGCGATGAGAGTGACGGATTTCAGTGAGTCAGTGATTCAGTTTAAAAACGTTATGAAGTTGAAAATAGTTAAGCCTTTGAAGTCCGAGTCAAGTACATATTTGAAGAAAAAAATTACACATATTTTCACAAGATTCAAAGACAAATGAAAGCCTTAATAACACGTTTTTACGAGAAATAAAAGTCGTTACGGTTTCGTGATAAATTCGCCATAACTTTGAATGATTCTAAATGACTTCAAATGGACCCTTTTTACAACATTTATTGTGTGTAGTTATAGTACCTTCGAGAATAATATTTTATGTACCGTTGGCAACTCTGGTTAAATTCCAAGTCAAGTGACGCGCGGGACCAAATGGAGTCAATGGGTAAAATTATATGATTTGTGTACGAAACTGCCGGAAAGGGTTAATTAAGCCCCTAAACATTATATTTATACACACTAAATTTCGACTTAGCAGATCAAAATTAATTGGTTTCGATGTCTTTTAATTAAATTGATTGTGTGTATGCACACACACACACACACACACACACACCACCCACACACACACACGAGTGAGTGAGTGAGTGTGTGTGTGTGTGTGTGTGTGTGTGTGTGTAATTTGAATGAGAGCGCAATTTGTGAAGATGAATTAGTGGAAATTATTCTTTTGCGACAGCAGCGTACATTTTGGTCCTGAAAATGTCATGCAAGCTTATTGATTTTACTTTGAAATGTTTAGGGAACTCGCATAAAGTCTTATACAAAGATTTGTTGATAATGCGTTACTTTAAAGTATGTGTGCTTAATATTTTGTATTGATTCGTTAAAAAAGACTAATTTTAATTTACTCAATCTTACTTGTACTAAACATCTCGCATCCTAGAATATAAATTCTTAACTTATAACTTGTCTATCTGGTCCCTCCCTCCCTCCCTCCCTCCCTCCCTCCCTCCCTCCCTCCCTCCATGCCTCCTTCCACCTTCCACGCATCCAACTCAGAATCCATGGGAAATCACTGCCGACCCGTCCGTCCTTTTTTTTTTTTTTTTAATGCAGGAAAAAAGGCCCAAGGACGAACGTACAGAGACGGCAACTGAGTCGGGTGAAGAAACTGCCGAGCCGGTACATCACCCCTAACCTATTCCTACTGTGCCTGCATATCCATCCGTTCGTCCATGTTGTTTACGTTAATCCATATCTCCGTCACTCCATCCATTCATCCTTCTATCTACCTCCTCCTCCGCCCCTCTCCCCTTCTCTCTCTTTGTTTTCAGATTATTTCATCATCTCTCAACCTTTTTTCCTTTTTGGTATAAAAAAAAATATTACAATAAACGAATGTGACTTTTTCTCTCATTCGGCACACCAATTTTACGCAAAATTGAAACGAATGTGACTTTTTCTCTCTCATTTCGGCACACCAATTTTACACAAAATTGAAATCTAGACAAGACCGTGTTTTCTTTTCTTACAGTAACAGCTTTTAATTTATCGTGGAAAGGCTAGTAATTTGTGTGTGTAAGAGTCAAAATAGTTTTATAATAAACAAAGATTACATTAGAAACTTCGTCATAGCACATTTTGTGATTATTAATTTGTACAGTTCATATATACAAGGTGTCACAAGTCACAAAAGTCCTGCCCCCATACATAATGTACAACTTATTAGTTTTGGGGACAGGACTTCTGGGACACCATTACACACACACACACACACACATATATATATATATATATATATATATATTTTCTGCATAGGAAATTTCTAAAAGCATTTTTTAATTAACAAAAATTTTGGTTCTTTGTAATAATGGCTTTGAGATACGTGTTTGTTTACATGTGCAATAATTGTGAAATTGGACTATTTATTTTTGTCCTTAAACTTTAAAGCTTCTCGGAATAATTAAAGATAAAACATTACTTCATAGGTGGTTATGATTAATAATATACAAAATCATGAATAAAACTTATTAATTAATTTGAAATGCTTAAACGAACCAATAGTTGAAAATTAAACAATGAATTTAAATAAGTGTGAAGTCATTAAGTCATTGTGAAGATATTTATTGTTTATTTATTTATATTTATTAATTTCATTTATAAAATAAATTTTACAATATTATCATTTCTGTTACGTTAAAATAATACAATAATACCGTCAATTGGACTACTTATTTTATATAATTTTGCTCTTAATCTTTAGGCTTTACTTGGCTCTCAAATTAATTAGAGAGAAATATACATATTAGAGATAAAATACACGATATATAGATCAGGTTTAAATTATGATTAATACACAAACGAACTAATAATAGTGAAAATGCAGTGTAATACCGTATATTAATGTTGTTAAGTTATTATTATAGATATGAAAAAGATTTAAAAAGATTTAGAAAGATTTAGAAAAAGTTTATTTGAGACTAAGAATACTTGTGACGAACTCGGCAAAACTATGTATGTTTTGAGTAAATGAACTCCGAAGTTTTGCATATTAGAAATCACCATAACTTTGCCCAAAATTGGTAGATTTTGGTGGGGTTTATATCATTTTGATCGGAAATGGATGTAGATTATTGTAATTATGATAAAACTAGACTGCACTCCGCAAGAGATGCAAAACACGCCGAGTTTAGGTCATCTACACATAGATGGAAGGTCATCTACACATAGATGGAAGGTCATCTACACATAGATGGAAGGTCATCTACACATAGATGGAAGGTCATCTACACATAGATGGAAAGGTCATCTACACATAGATGGAAGGTCACTTACACATAGATGGAAGGTCACATACATATAATGAAAACAACAGTGAACCAAGACTGAACCCTGGGGTACACCATGTTTAAGAATCGCTTTAGTTGACTAGACCTTTTTTACTGATATAAATTAATATCTGTAGGACTTATAACTTTTAAACCAATCACTGATAGCTCCTATATAGCCACAACAATATAATTTAAGTATAATATTATGGTCTGTTAATCAAAAGCTGTACTCGGATCCATAAATATAGAAAGCATTATTTTTTGTTCTCTCTAGTAATATTTGCATTTTCCATAAGATTTAAAATAGCTATTTCCGTTGCTTTATTTTCACGAAAGCTGTGTTGATTTGGAGAGCATAAATTGTATGATTCTAAAAAGTGCTGCATTCTACAACTTGCAATTTAAAAAAAAAAAATTTTATTCCAAAAAAATAAATACAACAATATTTAGAACAGTGGTTCTTAACCTTTTTAGGCTGCGACCCAAACAGTTCACTCGTAATAGATAATAGAATAAATAACTAATGGCAAAATGATTAGGGATAACATAAATAAATGATAAATGACGCAATCAAAAGGGCTTGGCGACCCAATTTTGGGTCGCGACTCAGGGGTTAAGAACGACTGATTTAGATTCATGGTTTATCATCTCCAAATCTAAGCTGGAAAACTATACAGAAATACTCTTTTTGGTGATCGTAATATACAGGGTGTCCATAAAGTCACGCATCATAGGAACATAAGCAATGTCTATTTATTTAACCTGCTTTTTCGTTTACGGTAAACATGTTTTGAGATTGGTGGGAATCATTTCGAACAAATAAATAAATAAAAAATAAATAAAAAATAAATGTGTTTTCCCCATGATGCGTGATTTTATAGACACCCTGTAGGCTTAAGTCTAATAAACTAGCATGGAAATTATACTATACCATATCCAGGGCTGTCCAACTAGCATATCTAATTTTAGTGTGCAGTGATAACCAATATGCGCAGTAATAATTTCAATTTGTGCAGTGATAAATTGAAAATCTGTGCAGTGATAAATTAGGTTCTATATCAGATATAGAAACTAATTTATCACTGCACAGATTTTCAATTTATCACTGCACATCTTGAAATTATTACTGCGCATATTGGTTTTATCAGTGCACACTAAAATTGCGTTAGTTTTATGGGCCGCGAGAGTTCTAAGCAAATTATTTAATTTTATGTTATTTTACCTTAAAAAGAGGATTTTACTGTTCCTAAGGAATTAAGTCTGATACTACTGAGCTGAAGCATAAGCTGCATAATCCTGAATTTCTAAGTGAACTTGCCTTCTAACAGGCCTTACAGTTCATTATTAACTGAACTTAATATGAAACGCGAAGCCAAACAACAAAGTATGATCAAACTTATATGGCCACGCCAATGGATTTCGAAATAAACTGAAGTTATTTAAAGGTCGTGAAAATAATGATCACACGACGTTTCCCACAATTTTTTTATAATGTAGCCCTGGAGTAGATGCCTATTAAAGTAGAATGCGGCCCTCCAGTAGCTCGAAGTCGGACAGCCCTGACATATTACCATCGAGGTACTGAAGTCCTTTTATATAAAGAGTGTTATGTTGAAGAAACAAAAGGACTCTTACATTTGTTTTGAAACGCAAAAGATATTTTCTGATTAAAAGATAAATTAATTTATTCATTTGAAAATGACCATTAATAGATATTAGTGATTCATTAGATAAATAATTCAGGAAATTGCGTTTTATATATAGTGTGTGTGTGTGTGTATATATATATGAAATAATTGTTTATTCAAATATATCAATTAGTTTACAGGATACTGAAATTTCAAATAATGAAAGAATAATCCAAAATGAAACAATGACGAGATCTATTTTAAGAAAAGCGCACTCGGCTGAACGTAGATTAATATTTCGTGTAAACACGTTCCTTGTCATCACTGAAATAATAGATTTTAGAACCGTTTACAAACTCTTTAGTGCTAAAATCATCAACCATATACAAATTCTACAGCCATAAATACTTTTAATTAAAAAGCAATACTATACACCACACATCTATCCACCTATCTGACAATCTGTCGTTTATATATATATATATATATATATATATATATTATATATTATATATATTATATATATGCGATACCTGACATAGATGCATTCTTCAAAGAGAAATTGCAAGGAGAATGTACAGGGTGTCCCAAAAGTCCCTATCTCTCTTGTTGAAATAGGCTGAATTTCAAATAAATGTGTCACTAACCTGAATACAGATGTATTTCTATACAAATTACAAGTATTACACCATTAAAATCTTTAATTAGTAGTTTCCACATGTACTCCATCTGTATCTCTGCAAATCTCAAAGCGGTCAGCTGCATTGCGGAACACATTTCCGAGTATTTCAGGGGTTATTTTCTCAACTGCTTGCCTAATGCGATCTCGCAGATCTGGTAAATCTCGAATATTTCTGCGATAGACCTCTGATTTAATGAAACCCCAAGCAAAGAAATCCAATGGGGTCAAATCCGGAGATCGCGCTGCCCAGGGCCTATTTCCCCCACGTCCAATCCAACGATTTGGAAAACGCTCGTTTAGGTATGTCTGAACAATTCTGACATAATGACATGGTGCCCCATCCTGCTGAAAGACTACATTGTCGAGAATGCCATCTTCAAGAAGTTGAGGTTCTAGAAAATTTTGAAGCATATCAAAGTAAACAGGCCCTGTCACTGTAGCCTCTGCAAAGAAAAAGGGCTCGTAAATCTTAGACTTCGTCATTCCAAGCCACACGTTGACTTTAGGTGAGTTTCTTTCCCATTCAGTGAACTCAGTGAAAAGTCGCCTCATCGCTAAACAAAATGTGGTCCATTAAATTGTTATTTTGGATTTGTTCGACCAGTTCCGCACGCATTGCTGCTCTTTTTGGAAAATCTTCCTCGTGTAAGCTGTGTAACAGCTGAATGTGATAACACTTCTTCTTCAGCGTCGAACGCAAGATTCTGTGAACAGTTGTTTTGGGTATGGTCAATCTGTGGGATGCTTGGCGAACTGACATTCTTTGATCGTCTTCGAACATTATGCGAACAGATTCAATGTTTTGTTGTACTGTTCTTGGCGTCCACTTCTTCCTTCATCATGCACAGATCCAGTCCTTTTGAATTTGTTCACCAATTCACGAATTGCTTTATCTGTCGGTCTAGGCTTATGAAACCTTGAGAAACGGTC
Organism: Bathynomus jamesi; assembly: GCA_023014485.1. Taxonomy (NCBI): domain Eukaryota; kingdom Metazoa; phylum Arthropoda; class Malacostraca; order Isopoda; family Cirolanidae; genus Bathynomus; species Bathynomus jamesi. Next base: position 44,084 of record JAJOZX010000850.1, on the reverse strand, counting down.
TCTAATTTCACAACATTTCATTCCTCTGATGCGACATGTTACTATCATAACGCGTTCATGCACATCCATCACCAATGATATGGATCTGAAAAAATTAATTAAAAATTTAAAAATAATTAAAATAGAAATCTAATGCATGTATTTGTCTAGAAAGGTGCATGCAATCATGTCATTAAAACATTAATTTGAAATTCAGCCTATTTCAACAAAATAGATAGGAACTTTTGGGACTTTGATTTTACCCCAGAAGATGTAGCGAGAGCTATAGGACAAATGAAATCACATTCAGCTGCAGGTCCGGGTAATTATTCGTTTTTTGACCCAGTCTCTTTTTATAATGAGAGCAAACTTTTCTGGTCAATTTTGAGGTGTTCTGTGTCACGAATCTGCCATCCGTTTCCTGTGCAAATGCGTAGTTTTCGAGATATCGTCATCTTGAAAACTACGCATTTGCACAGGAAACGGATGGCAGTTTCGTACAAAACACCTCAAAATTAACCAGAAAAGTTTGCACTCGTCATTTTCATTTAAACTAACGAATTTAAACGAAAATATCATGACTTAACCTAACCAATCATCAAGGGCGTACAGTTGACCTAACCGGTGTCACGTACTGAACTGTCCGCAAAACATTAGGACCGATCAATTTGTGATGCGTGATCTTTACGGGGGCTCCGCCCCGTACCCCCGAGACCTAAATTATACGAATGATAATGTAATAACACGTGCCAACCTTGCATGGGTAGTCCGCTAAATTTCGCCTGCCCTTAAACTGAAACGACACACGTCATACTTCGTCACAAAAAAACCAAACTGAACAGACGAACAATTGCTAAAAATGATTTATTTGTAAAACAGGACAAATTGAATTACGCAGAAGTAGCCAGAATCACCAAAAATAAGAAATATTCACCAAATAGTCGATATATATATATATATATATATATGAAAAACACCAAAAATAGGAAATATATTTTAATAAAAAAACACATTTTATACAAATTTGCACAAGATAATATCTATATTTTCTTATTCAGTTTTGATTGGTTATTCAATATATATTGCTGTTATAGCTGGGTGTGACTGGGTCAAAAAACGAATAATAACCCAGGTCCGGACAAATGGAACGCACTATTAATTAAAAACTGTAAAAATGAAATAGCTACACCCTTATACTGGATATGGAGAAGATCCCTAGACACGGGAAATACCGAGCATCTTGAAAAGAGCAAACATCGTCCCTATATATAAAGGAGGAGATAGATCTCGAGCAAAGAACTATAGACCAGTGTCCTTGACGTCCCACTTCACCAAAATTTTTGAAAGAATAGTCGGAGAGAAAATCTATGACTTCTTGGAGACATTGGAAAGATTCAACGAAAATCAACACGATTCCGATCAGGAAGATCATGCTTATCACAACTTATAGAGCATTATAACAATATCCTAGATGCACTTGAAGTTAATGAAAACTATGATGTCATATACACGGATTTTGTTAAAGCTTTCGACAAATGCGATCATGGTATAATAGCATATAAAATGAAACATATGGGAATAACAGGCAAAGTGGGAAAATGGATCTACAACTTCCTCAGAAATCGACTAACAGGTGGTCAAAATTCAAGGTGTATTATCATCAGAATCAGAAGTACGCAGCTCAGTACCAGACAGTACATAGACAGTACATAGACAGTGGAGTAAACAGCAACAGTATAGTAACATCATTTGCGGACGATACAAAGATCAGCAGAAAAATCAGCGATGCAAACGAAGTAGAGTCCTTGCAGAGAGAGACAAACAAAATATACAAATGGTCAGAAGACAACAATATAACATTTAACACAGAGAAATTTTGGCTCTTGAGATATGGTAGAAATGAGGAACTTAAAAAGACTGCATATTATGTTCCAATTATGTTCCACATAGGCAAGAAATTCAGAGAAGCACGAAAGCGGGCGATTTCGGGGTAATAATGATCGATGATGCCAAATTCGAGACACAAAATCAGATAGCAATAAACAAAGCAAAAAGAGTCGCGGGACAGGTACTAAGAACGTTCAAAAGGAGGGACAAGACAGTAATGATTCCCCTGCTGAAAACACTGACCATACCAAAGCTTGAATACTGCACAGTTTTGACGTCCCCATATAAAAAGGAAGAAATTAATGAACTAGAAGAAACGCAGACACATTTCACAGCCAAGATTGATGGCTGCAAAGAACTCAACTACTGGGAAAGAGGTATACCATAATCTACATATGGAAAATTATCGAAAAAATGGTACCAAACCTAAAACAAAATCCAATTACTTGACAACGCTGGAAAATAGGAAAGGCAGAATGTGTAGTGTTCCCAAATTAAAGGCCCGACAAGGGACCTCCTCAACTCTGAAGGAAAATAGATTGGTTGGCAGGGGCCCAAGAATTTTCAACCAGCTTCCAAAGTACCTCAGAAACATTACAGGGGCCAAAGTTGAAATCTTCAAGAGAAGACTAGATGCCTGGCTCAGGACGGTACCAGATGAGCTGGGTGTACCTGGCTATGTACGATGGAGAGCGTAAGAGAGCAACTCGCTCCTCCACCAAGCCAGGACTAGAGGCGGGGCCACCAACTTGACCTTCGTGCGAAGAAAGACCGACGCACGGAACCCTAACAAGGTGTGTATATATATAATTTTTTTTTTATGGGGTCCTTTTTAGGGCAACAAAAAATGTTATTCTTGCGCAAACTTATTACCTAAAGAAAAAAGCGCAGAAAATTAAAATCTCGTATATATTTTAAAAATAAAAATTAAATTCTTATAACCCCGTGGCGCATCAGTTTGAGTTACCGTAATTGGTTAAGAGATGATGGTTGTGGCACTTAGAACAAAATGCAAAAGGAATTTAATTAGAAATGGCCAAATGTGTAAAAAAAGTCACTTCAGAAGACAGTTCACTCGAAGGATTTTTATTCCATAAAAAGAAATATTTGCTCATTGTGAAATTAATTATTTTTTATTTTACGTTTAAAAGTTTTTCCTAATAGAATTGGCGATTAATTTTGTACGCTGTATTTCCGACTCTTAAGTGTGTGTGTGTGTGTGTGTGTGTGTGTGTGTGTGTGTGTGTGTGTGTGTGTGTGACTCTATCGTATTGCAAAAACCCAGTAACGTGTAAATGTAAATATTTGTTGGTTGCATTATGTAAAAATTAGCACCTACCATAATTTGAACCCGAGATATCTTTTTAACGCACAGAGTTAAAACGTTAACAACCTGGCGAATCTCATAACGTACGAGAGAGAACGCTCCACGATTTCGCGTTCAGGCGACTGCGACTCCCGCTTAGAGGTTCGGGTTCGAATCCTCGTAGGGGTTAATTTTTCCTTACGCAAAATCACGCTCGTTCACGCGTATTATTTCGATGTTGTCCTCATTCATAACTACTGTAGGTCTTACGATCTCGTGGGTAATCCCACCGTGTAAATATATATTTTCGGGGATTGAACACGCGACTCATCAAACATGGCGAGGAATGCCTCGCGCCTCTTCTCTTTTAAACTACGTTTGTCGCAGAATTTGCGCTGCTGCTGAACAATTTTTCATTCCTTATTTCTTCCCCCTTCCTTTGTATTTTTCCTTTGTATGACGCATCAGTCTTAATAAAAGAGACGCTTTGACATCAAAATTAACGCGTAAACAAACCAAAAAGATATTGTTTGAGAACTTGACAAAAGAAAGAAAGAAATACTTTTGTTAAGTTACAAAAAGTGAATTATTTCGTGTAATTAATTTTAAATTAATTCTGCCTCAGTGCGGGGCCCCAACTCCATCAGTTCATTTAATTAAACGAAGAAAAACACGCTTTTATTCCATTCACTCGCGAGACCATAAAGAATTAGATGAAATTTATCAGTGATGAAACTTATTAATTAAAAAGCTTGGACAGTATTATCTACAGTAAGATGAAGACTCTCAATTCGGATTGGATGACTGATTTAAATTCTAGAGAGTTCTAAATTATTCAACCAGTAATAAAATACTTTGCGGCACGTAATTTTTAACACGTAATTGGGGCGTAGCTTATGACCTTCACCATTACCGGATTAAATTTATAGTTTCTTTTTGATACATTGAAGTTTGGAAGAGTTTCAATTAAAACAGACAAGACTATTAATCTCTCAATGTAATCATTTGAATTAAAAACTATTATTTGCTTTCATTCCAATCAATTTGAGTGATTAATGAGTTTAATGTTTTGAAAAATTGCGTTGGAGTGGGGATTTTATTTTTATGAAAGTTTTTAAACAGTAAGTTGTGTACAGTCTGTTACCAATGTCGAGATATATTGGATCACACTCGCATTACGACCTATATGTATCCCGACTTTGGTGACCAGTGGTACATGATCATGAGAAATAAATTCCGCTATAATACTAAATGTAGATTTTATTAGATAGACTTTTGTATGTTTTAAATATTGTTTTGAATTGAATTGAAGAAAAAAATTAGACTAACACGAATTTAGTTGTAGCTTGTTAAGTAAATTAACCCACTTTTTGTTATTCTTTATACTTTGTTTTCTTCTCTCCTTTATTGCATGTCTGTAACACTCTTTATTGCATGTCTGTAGTTTGCATGGTATGATAGTGTTTGAGTTAAGAATGTGTTGTAATACATTTTTATTTTACTTCTTTTCATCTTCCACGCCTTTCCAGCCTAGTGGGCTGCATCCTCTACCTCCCTCTGGAGTGGAGGATCGGTCTGCAACAGCGGGAAGAATGTGTTGCTTTGAGTTAAGAATGTGTTGTTCTTGAGTTAAGAATGTATTGCATCGTTTGTAAGCGTTCTTATTTTACTTCTTTTCATCTTTTTACGGCAGAGTGAGCTCTACCTCCCTATGGAGTAGAGGACCGTTCTGCAATCTTTCCTATTCTCTCCGACTATTTTTCTGACTTATCGGCAGTGGCCGGCAGATGATGATGGTGAGCCTTTTTTTCTCTTTTTCTGAATGAATGTTAACCCACGAGTGATAGGTGTTGCTACTTACTTAACCCCTTATTCTCTTCGTTTGACCCCCCTACTCTTTCCTTTCTCTCGGGCTAACCTTAGAGTGGATCTTAGGGTCTCTGTTAATCTTAGCTTCTGTAGATCTCGCTCACAGTTTTTACTTTATATAAGTAACACGGAAATGGCTAATAAATTTCTACAACGCTGCAATTTCTGCAACAATGCAACAGATGATTCTAAAGCAATTAGATGTGATTTCTGCCAATTCCATCTCTACTTCATCTGCTTGAAATGGAAAGACGAAGATAGCTCTCTCATACACTCTAAATAGAAGTAGACGTTTCTTTGTTCCAATTTTGCGAATTTTGAAATGTCTAATGTATTAGACATTTAACCTTAGTTAAACATTTCGTTAGGCATTTCAGTAAGGCAATTGAACGGTCTAAATTGTCCCAATTTTTTAAACAATTGAAAAGGCTAATCTGAAATGTTTAATGGAATGTTTAATGAATTTTCTAACAACGAAATGTCTAATGCATGAAATTTTAAGTAGTTTAAGTTTATATTGAAATAATTGCTTCACAGCATTACAGTTAAAAACTTTTGACTTTCAATTTATATCGATTTCTTCTCGTAATTGACTCTGTATCCCTATCAAATAACTTCCTGTAATTTACATTATTAAAGCCATTTAGCAATTTTAAATACTCAAATTAGTTCTTCTATAAGTTAAATTAATACGTGTATAGTTCAGTTAATTTTTCTCAAATATTTTACTTCTCAGTTCTGGATTTACTTTGGCTGTTCTAGCCCGAACCTTTTTAACTTATCGGTCTCTTTTCTCATATATAGGCTGGCTAACTTAGAGAATGAACCTAGGGTAGGCCTACTGTATATCAAGAGGCCTTGGTCTAAGACTAGGCTCAGTGTTACATGCTGGTTCTTATTTTGAAAGACTTTACTAGCCAAGGTCTAACCAAATAAATAAAATTAATAAATGCATGAAAGACATTTAGAAGACCTAAGCGTAAATGGAGTAAATGAATAATTGCGCAACTATAATAATTGTTTTCTCTTCTTTCCGAGATATCTTGTAAATAGAACACTAAATAAACTGCGTCACAATTTCAAAATATTTTTAACCACAATGTGCATGCGTCTAGGCGCAAAGAATAGAACGCTAACTTATTATACCGACGAAATGTTTAATTTCTAAATGTTTAATTTCAAATATTGAGAAACTGTACTTAATTGTTTTAGATATATACAAAAATATATATATCTAAAATATTTAAGTACAGTTTTCCAATATTTGAAATAGCCAGTAAACAGTTCAAAATATCTAGTATTCATTTCAGAAAGGTAATTTTATTATGAGATGTCGAGTAGACGCTTCATATAGCCTAAGTATATAACCAAACGTCTAGTACCATTTAGAATGTAACAGGTGCCAAGCAACTGAATGAAGCGAAATACTTTTGCGAAAGATGTTTGAATGAAATAAACTCATTTACGGTATATAAAGCAGAAAGACTATGAAGAAAAAGCCAAACAGGAAACTCTGAATGACTAGCAGAGAAAAACAGAAGAGGAGACGAAGAAAAGTGAAGCAGAAGCAAAAAGAATACGGACACAAAGAGAGCGAGAATGTGAATGTAACAGGGGACAAAAATTAACACAAGAAGTTCAAATGGAGGACACCACAAGCGTAAATAGCAAAAAACACGAAGGCAACCACGAAAATAAACTGAAGTTATCTCCAAATAAGGAGCTCAAACAACCATCAGAAACTAAGGCCTCGAGTAAAAATGGGGAAGGAACTGTATGTAGATGCTATGTAAGAGGCAATTGCAGATATAAGGGAGGACAGTGTGTGTGTGTATATATATGAGCACCCCACTATGTGCGAATTCTATAATAATAGTCACTGTAAATTCGGTAACAGGTGCAAATTTTACCACCCCACCATTTGCAAGAATTACACAAGACATGGGACCTGCAAATGCGAAAAAAGATGCTACTACCATCACCTCCCAACAAACTTAAAGGACAATAAGAAAAACGAAAAGAAACGTATATATACAAATCGCGAACCAAATTTTTTCAACATCGTAGACGCATTACGGCTGCTAAGCCTCATACAGTACATGCAGTCGACACAGTTAAGAACCCCCGAGCCGAACTATTTCCTGGCAAGAAGCTACCAGAACAGGTAACGGAAACTGATCTTTCTCGGAGGACCATGGGGGCTACAAAACACGCGGCAATGAAGTATAATGCATTTGGAATACACAAGGGGCAACGCAAAACTAAGAAAACAAATATTGTCCTGGCTGTTATTTAAGGGCTAAAGCCGAACCATTCGCTAAACATAGTTCAATACCTGAAAGGATTTATTGATGAAACAAGTGTTAACATTGCACGCCTCACAGAAACACACCTTAAAGATTGTCAGGGAAAGAAATGCATATCGATGGTTACAACTTACTACGAGCTGATAGAACAGCAAGATGTAAAGATGTCTGTGCTATATACGTCCGTGTGAGTCATATGGCAGAGAAGATAATAAGTAAATCGAACAGTTTCGTGAAACTTTCAGCAGTAAAAATAGAAAAACTAAACGTGGTACTTAGTCATCTACAGACCTCCGAACACTCCAACTGCAAAATTCTCGGATGCCATTGCTGATATCAGAAACGAAATAATGGCCGTAAACTCCCAATCCCCAATATAATAATCTGCGTAGATTTTAATTTCCCATTTATAAAATATAAAAAGGTGGGAAGAAATATATATACAGGGTGGGCCGAAAGTCTGGATCCATAGGAAAATATTTATTTTAATACATAAATTATTGCCTGGATCTGGTATTCAAGAACAACAACTTGATTGATGATATAGAAATAATCCCAACTATTATCTTGGACCACAACATAATCGAGATATCAACTAATATGGTGACAGCCTTAAAAGAAAATACTCATACTGAAGAAACAAGCAAATTTGAGACTTTTAACCTGAACTCCAAGACTATAAATTGAGAAGAAATCAGATCCCACATGGCCCAATAGAGTGGAAAAGTGGAAAACAGTATTAGAGGATAAAACAACCGAAGAAATGCTAACAACCTTGGAAGAAAAGACTGGAAATTTTAGAAAAATATGTCCTGAAAACACAGCTAAAAGGAAAGAGGACTTTTTTCGAGAGGCAAAAGCGAACACTATTCCGCAAAAGAGAGAGAGTAGCTGCGAAGTTAATTAATTGCACAGACAACAATATCAGGGAAGTAATGCAAGAAAAAAACCGGAGTATCTGTAGGGAATACAAGCCCTAATTAAGGGTCATACAGGGATTGAAGAGGAAAATGCGGTAGAAGTAATAAAGGAAAAACCAAAATACAGTACTTGCATAGCTATGCGAAAAAGAAAACAAGAACGCGCGCCACTGTCCTTGAGGAAAGGAAATAATGAATTAACCGACGATTTAAAAGAAATATCTGAAACATTGAGAGCCCAGTACGAATCAGTTTTCAGTAACCCAAAAAGTAACAAAGTGGTACCTGACAAAGATGCATTCTTTGAAGAGAAATTACAAGGAGAGTGGATAACAGATTTTGATTTTACTCCAGAAGATATTGCGCGAGCTCTTGAACAAATGAAACCACATTCAGCTGCAGGTCCGGACAAATGGAACATAGTGATTAAAAACTGGTAAAATGAAATAGCTATACCCCTATACTGGATATGGAGAAGATCCCTGGACACGGAGTAAATACAGAGCATCCTGAAAAGAGCGAACATTGTCCCTCTATATAAAGGAGGGGATAGATCTCGAGCAAAGAACAATAAACCAGTGTCACTGACGTCCCATCTCGCCAAAATATTTGAAAGAATAGTTGGAGAAAAGCTATGACTTCTTGGAGACACTGGAAAGATTCAATGAGAACCAGCACGGATTCCGATCAGGAAGATCATACCTATCACAACTAATAAAATACTATAACACTATCCTAGATACACTTGAAAGCAATGGAAACTACGATGTCCTATATACAAATTTTGCTAAAGCGTTCGACAAATGTGATGGTATCGCGAGGGGGGAGAACATCTACGAAAGAAAGGCCGAAACAGTACCCGTTCAAATTTGTGGAGAGCACATCGATGGGGGGCAGGTCACTGGTCAGGTCCCACCAGTTTTTCAGGTGCACCTGCGGAGTACGGATTGTTCTTCATTACGTAGGGATATAAAGAACAGAAATCGTAGTAATGAAGTTTCAGTGCCTCCGTTGGCGGAAAGTATAGCTTGAAGGGATTTGTACGCCCTCCGAACAAGCTATCACTGCATTTGAGAGGATCCAGCACCATTGAACGCTTGATCGTGTTTATTTCTTCACGGTACTGCCATCTGTTTCCATCCGTGCATCATACTCATGCTCCCACAAGACTTTGAGTGAACTGGGAGCCTATAAATTGATCGCGGGTGCGGGTCCACGCAAGACTGTGGGCAGGAGATCTACCGTGGATATCTCCTACGATTCCACACTCAGGGTGGGGGCATCCGTGCCACCAGCAACCGTTAAAGGAGTACACAGTCTTCTCACCAGTGGCACAGTTTTCGCTTAGACCATCAACCCAAAAAACACGACCATTAACCGTAATAGGTACTTCCCTCGTGTTGCGGACATGCTTTATGTATACAACTGTGCTGCTGCTGTATGTGTATGAGCCAGTAAATAGCTTTGTGCCCATAACTACGGGGGTTGTTTCTGTGAAAGACGGCTAAGGTGTCTTTAGGCATGAAGCATCCTTCTAAAGGCCTTGAAATATACCCTAAGCACGCGCACATCATTCACGCAATAACGCTGGCATTCATCAGCTATATTATAAAGATTAGATTCATTAAAACTGTTGTAGTAGCGGTCAAAATCTTCACGTTCATCTGTACTCGTATATTCATAGTTAAAGTAATGTTTGGATGGAGGTAGTCCTACGTAATTTAAAGTTTCGCTAGTGAGGAATGTGTAAGGGAAATAGCATTTTGAAACTTCAGCGGCTACGCCCATGACCTTGGGTAGCTTTGCTAATTTACAGGTGTGAATAACAAAGTGTCTTTAAACTGTACATTACCTCTTCTTTGCATCTGTATAAGTTTGTTTCCTCTTTTCAAGGGATCACCTGTAAATATCTCAGATGACTCGTGCTCAAGCAGCTCCTTATAAAGGAACTGTGTGTCAAATTTTGCACCGTTATGGGCAAGAATATACAGTTTTTTGAACTTGTCCGCTAACTTGACAATATAGGACACAAAGAGTTTCACAGGGCTATCGTTTGTCCGTTTACCACATTTGTGACCCTCATCACATTCGATCTCCATACACTCATCACAGATAGTCTGGCTTACAAGTAAATGTGGAATGACCTCTTTGGTTTCAGCGTTCGTGTATGTTTCTATATCGTAGTACGCAGTTATACAAGGGCTATTTTTAGGCTTAGCGTCTTTTATATAACATACATGCTTTACTCCAACTGCCTTATATTTCTCATGGCATGTAGAACAGTGAATTTCATCACATTTATGCTTGAAATTCCCCCAATTATCCGTCATATGAAACACCACATTCACAGATTCTCATTTTCCTGCACGTGCCACTTATATTATGGAGCTCAAAACAGTTATTATTGAAAAATGTGCGTCTACATACATCACATTCCCTCTTCTCAGTTTCAACTACACGGCTTTCACATTTGGAGCTTTTACACTGCTCACATACCATGTGGCAATCTTTACAATGTTTCGCTATATCATCCGCAAACTCGATACACCCCTTACACAAATCATGATGTCGTCCATATTTTCGACTTTTATCATAACTCGCGTAAAGGTCCCTTATATTACGGATGGGGAGATACGTTGTTCTTGACAGTCCTAAAATAAGTAGGGGTCATGTACGATCTCTCGCACAGCTTTTAAAAAAATACACAGTCCTTCGACGATCATCCATTCCAAACACAACTATACGAACATTCATTTCCTGTTCTACCCTTCTCAGTTCTTCAGGATCCATATTACAGTCAAACTCAAGTTTACAGTCTACAGTTAGTTTACGGGCATGCTCCACTACTGTAGAGAACCAAATTTTTTGGGCCCGTTTATTTAGTACAGTAAACATACGAGCGAAGACTACTGCTATAAAGCCGCAACCACGATCGACGTTTATATGCCGCCCGTAAATAGCCTGAGAATTAAAGTTAAGAGTATAAGGTGTGGCACTATGACCCGCAACACGGAATACACGGTCAATATTTACCGTGAAGCTGTCCATACTGAAGGCTATACTACTTTGAGAGGCCTGCATTATAAGGCCAAATATATACTCTATATCTACAGCTACCATGCGTCTGAATGGTATTACTACCCAAAAATCATCTATATCCGTCATCTGACCCGAACCCGAAAGACAGCCTCGTCCTGACTTCACGTTCGTCGCGGTTCTGAAGTGCAAACTCTACAATACGTTCAACTACGCGTCGCAGTCCGTGTTCAACATCATTGCAATACATGGATCTATGATCAACCCTGACTATGTACCGATTTCTAGTCAAGGCTGGGATTGGGGTAGCGGTGCGCCCCAACTCGAATGTTATGCCATCCTCTACAGAACGAGAAGCTGCTGCTGCTCTGGAGGATGTACCATGTACCCGGAATTGAAGAGGAATATTGGGGTCTAACAACCGGCGCAATCCTGACACACTTTATACCTGACGTGGAGGGTTCTTCATCATGTTTCCGCTTTGAATTGTCGCGTGCTACAGGTATCGTTGGTGTGGACTCGGCAGTGGGGATGGAGTCTGTGATCACAACTACACTATCGTCAGGGTCATCTGTAATATCGATGATAGGGTGCTGTACCTCATCGTCATTCACGGTTCTGTGGGAGAAGAGAAAAACAAGACGAATATTAGGATCATCACTTAAATATTTATTATATTTTGTAAATGACCCACTGAGGGGTGTGATGTATTAGAAATGGATTCTGTAGAAAAATTCAGGTTCACGAGCCGATCCACATGTACTATATCTGGACCTACAGGATATGGTAAAACGGTGGTTTATACTTAAAATCATTAAAGAAAAGGGGGAAATGTTCTCAAAATTTGTGCATAAAGTTATATGGTGCTATTCGATATACCAATCAGTGTTGAACGAGTACCAAGATGATATTTTGTTCCACAAAAGTGTATTTAACGTTAATTCGTTAAAGGGAAATGAACATACAGTCATTGTAATTGGCGATCTCATGGAGATGGATAAAACGTTTGCCGAGACATTTACAGTATTCTCCCACCATCTTAACATGAGCGTGTTCTTCTTCAATCAGAAACTATTTTTTCAAAAATAGATATGTGCTCGATGTGTCGTTAAATACACAATATCTAGTCTTGTTCGCGCAACGTGGAAATGTATCACAAATTGGGGTACTAGCCAATCAAATGTTCCCGAATCAGCGTAAAAAGTTTTTGGAAGTTTATAAAGAAGCTACAAGCCCGCGTTACGAATATTTGCTTTGCGACCTTCATCCGCGAAACACGTTTAGGGTGCTTCTAAGAACGAATATATTTCCAAACGAGCCTGAAACGGTGTATATTTCAGAATGACAAAGAGGCTAAAGAAATACCATGAATTAATAAAAATCTATCATCGACTGCCCCGGGCAATGCAACAGATGTTTGTTAAAAATATCGACTCAGACTTTTTAAAATGCATCTGTGAAATCTGTCTTAACGTTATAAATTGCAATGTATCAATGAAACTCCCTCAGAAGGTTCGCCTACGCCGTTACAAGAACATAATACGTACACGCTCGTAAAAGTCAAACTGTGGGGAAGAAAAAATGAATTATTGTACAAAGAGGAGAGAATTATTGTACAAAGAGGAGGGTCATTCCTCCCCATCTTATTTTTAGTTTTGTGTCCTTTACTGACTAGATTAATATAATGAAGAAAGTGGTAGTGATTCCACACGAGGTGTATGGTTCACTGCAAAGTTCAAAGAATCCAGATACAGTTCTAGAACCCCGTAAAAGCAGGCTTAAAAGAATGGAAAGCGAATTGTTAGCCCTATTAAACAGTGAAAAAACACCTGATGAGAAAAGAATCTTATACCAAGAAGCTCTGCAGAAATTTCTTCACGAGTACGAAACTTATAAGAATCCGACAGAGCTCCCCGTGGTTATTAGGCACAGCACAACGATGGGCATGGTGACATAGGGCCTGTGTCCGGCGATAGAGCTGACCAACCAAAGATTAATGGGTCGGCCCCACAACATATCGAGCATGTATTAAAAAGCACCTTCCCACATACATTGAGGAATAAAGATTTAAGTCTTTATAATCTATTGAAAGAGGACCTCAACATACAATGGATCGATACAGGCGAGATCATTGTGGAAGGAGTAAAGGTACAGTGATCGAATATCATAGACATCGTCCATGATCTGGTGAGAAAGTGGGATAGGCCCTCACCATCAGGATGGAAGCATATTAAAGCAAGACTACAACAAATAAATGTCCCCAAAACAATGATAGGAAATCTGAACAGATTAAAAAACTTGGAACATGCCTCGCACGTGCCACAATTGAAAACGCCATCACCCCCGGTGGTAACACCTCTGAAGAGGAGAAAGAAGAGGATAAACAACGGTCAACCCTACCCACGTGCCTCTAAAATACGCAAATGGCTAACATATTAAGAAGACGCTATTATGACATTTCTAGCCCAGCCTCGTACGGAGGCGTAGATAGACTGTACTTACAATGATGGAGTAGAGAAAAAAGATGTTTAGAGGTTTTTGCGGGAGCAGGACGCTTATACATTTCATAAGCCTGTGAGAGAGAGGTTTAAAAAAGCCAAGACAACAGCTGCTTCGATTGACTCTATTTGGCAAGCATATTTAACAGACATGCAAAGATATTCAGTGTATAACGATGGTTACCGCTACATCCTATTCATAATAGATGACAGATGTATTCTCTAGATATCTGTGGCTAATTCCTCTGAAAAATAAATCGCCTGAAACACTTGCTAAAGCCACCAAAACGTTGATGTTGAAAGAAAACAGGGTTCCTGGCTATTTTTGTATGGATATGGGAAAAGAATTTATAGGCCGAGCTTTTCAGAACATGTTGACAGAGTTTAATATCAGCTACTACAACCAATTCTATACATAAGGCTCTTTAGCTGAAAGAGTTCAACGTACCATAAAGGAACGCATGCACCGCTATTTTACACATAAAACATACAGATTTCTAGACATTCTGGAATCATTGGCCTCATCCTACAACCGCTCACACCATCGCACGATTGGGACAACACCTAACGAGATTTTAGAAAGAGGTACGCACAGAGTGATGTGAGAAGAGATGGAACACCACACCACACTCTGCGCGTTTCAAAATCAATGATTATGTAAGGCTGTCGCATTCGGGAAATAAATTCGCGAAGGGAGATTTTTAAAGTTGTGGCTACGAAATCTAAAGGCGAGATAATGTTGTATTACGTTGAAGGTTTGAAAAGGGAAGAAATCGCAGGAGGCTTTTACCGCGAGGTGTTGCAGAAAGTGACATTTAATTTAGGAAAAAATGTGTTTAAAATTGAAAAAATTTTAGGAAGCAAAGGTTCAGGAAAGAGAAAAATGTACATGGTGAAATGGCTAGGGTACCCAGAAAGCTTCAACACCTATATAAAAGCTGATGCAATAATGAAGCTTAAATAGTATGCAACATGCCGCCTAACCATTTCTACGTCATCCTCCCGTCCTCCTCGTCCTTGTGTATATACACCCTAACAACACACTAGCCAACTTTGTAACAGAACTCCACGGACCCATTTAATTGGGTCGTAATACGTATGAGGTGGGTATACGTGAAATTCAGCTGAATACCCTTTTTTAAGTATTGATTATAAAGAACCCGTTTTTACGGTTCTTAGAGACTGTAATGAGTGTGAAAAAGCCAGGGTAACTCGGGATGAAACCATGCGTACCGCCCTGACTGGGGATGCACGGTATTACAGTACAGAAGTAACACTACGACCAAATCACTATGGTGCGGTCGAGGATGTTGTGAGAGACTTAAACGTAAGTTTAAAAAGCTCAACTCTTACGGGCGATTTAGTATACGAAATCGTAAACAATGATCCCCATGCATGTACTGTGGCCCTAAAATCGCGGGCTAACCGAAATTTTAAAGACCAAAGAGTGTTCAAAATTATGACCGATGGACGATATCGATCAGTCATCCAAAGAGATG
The DNA here is from genome assembly GCA_023014485.1 of Bathynomus jamesi. NCBI lineage: Eukaryota > Metazoa > Arthropoda > Malacostraca > Isopoda > Cirolanidae > Bathynomus > Bathynomus jamesi. The sequence continues at coordinate 28,784 of JAJOZX010000850.1, read as the reverse complement.
CATTTCACGAGGCACAACACGACTTGTCCAGCCTAATGTATCAGTTGAAATTGGAGAAAATGGTTGATGGCTATAAACCCCCAGATATGTGTTATATTTACAGTAATATAGTGGAGCACCAGTTTTGCTGCGCATTGCTCACATTCCCAACCATAGAGGAAGGAGTTTGAGTATTACATATGACAGGCCTCATTATGTGAATGTCGCAGCTAATCTAATAACCAATATCTCAATATATATAAGAACGATTGGGGGAAAAAATTTCCCATTCGGTAATGGGAGCTTAACAGTGAAGCTGCACTTTCGACGCACTGAGTTATAATGGACAGAGAACCATTCATAGTCTATCGAGGTGAGAGATACCAGCGTAGTGGACTTGGATCCATTTTTTCAACCATATTAAGTACGGCTGTTCCCTTGCTGAAGAAGGGTGCCAGATACCCCGGGAGGAAAGCGCTACAATCAGGTCTTAACACTCCAGAAGACATTTGGGCTAAACCTAAAGAAGCTCTAAAAGAACACTTAAAGCGTACACGGGACGAAATCGTCAAAGATGCAAAGAAAAAAATGCGTGGTGGTGGGAAGAAGAGGAGGGCTGTCCGGAAGAAGGGGTTACCACCACGTGGCATTAAACGTAAAAGGATATCAAAGAAGTGTTCTAAGCGAATGAAACCTATGGTTGACCATTTTTTTGACTGATATAAGCTAAGGACATTGCTCTCATGAATCATAGTTTGTTTACTACTTGTCGAGAGAGGAGGCACTATTTGTAACTCGTCATGGCACGCTTCATCCATCCGTGTAGTTCACAGTGTTGTAAATCGGAGCTGTCCCTCTTTGACATTCCTCCAACTCAAGTTTCTATTGAACACAGCGACTTTATTACAATTAACCCTTTAAACACAATTAGTTCCCCGATTGCCCCTATAGAATTCCTGATACCCAGCTCAGGCCCTTAATGTTTTGACCCAAGCTATGTGCACATGTACGCTAAACTACGTATTACCCATTTTGATGGAACGGACTGCGACAACATATTGGCAGGAACGGGGTACTACCACCTACGATCCTAACTGGAAAATGTGCTGAACTTTTCCAAAGAAGCGAAGGATACCTTTTTAACTTTCGAGGTCTATTATGAAGCTAAAGACGAAAGTAGTATAAAGGACAAATTTAAAAATTCTGAAAAGAAGATATACTAGTGTTTTGGACGCCTGCATACAGACTTCACATTCTAGGAGAAGTTGCTTGTGAATGGGGTGGATATGAAAATAAAGCTCACCCGCACGAATCCTGAGATGTTTAAATCTGGGAACTGGTCAAGAAGAGGGAGCAGAACCCGTTATGATTCACATTATGGAGACACCTCCGCGTACGGCGAGTGAAACTGAGTTCACCTAAACAAATAGAAATTGAGAAAAATTTAGTACACGCCACAGTGAAATACCCAATTAACAGAGCACAGATCAAACTATACACTGTGCCAGTAGGGTTGCCCTCGAAACAGATAGAAAACATAGCCCTGGGAAATTTACCTAAAAGGATATTAATTGGAATGCAGAACCATGATTCGGTGAATGGAAAATATAGAAAAAGTGCCTTTAAATTCGAGAATTTCAGCCTTAAAAATAAAAGGCTGAAAGTCAATGGCCTTGCGTTGGGCGGGGCTATGGATATGGATTATTCATCAGACGCTGTGTCCCGCTTTTCGCGAGAGCATATAGTACTGTGGCCCATATTGCAGGTGCTTGTGATGAGCTCAGATTTGGGATAACGCAGAAAGAATTCAGCGATCAATTTAACCTCTATCCATTTGACATCACACCTGACTTATCCGCTAGTGTATATACACACTTAAGTCCACAACAGAGTGGAAACATCTCAGTCAGATTGGAAGCCTATAGACGCGCATATTAGTGTACTAGTATACCTCGAGTCACGCCCTAATAGAAGTTGACAGATTTTGGAGCGTTGTCACTGACTTAAAATGGATGCGAATACACTTCAGAGAGTAATGAATAGTGAACGAATCACACGTTCCAAATTTATCGGTGTGTTTGCGAAGAATGAAACAGTGAAATTGCCAACTACGAGAGATTGCGGTAGTCTTATTATGAACACAGATGGTATTGGTAGTGAAGGGATTCATTGGTTTGCAATATATTTTTAAAATAGGCACCGCATGTACTATTTTGAGTCGCTCGGTACTCAACCCTGGAGTGACCCTGTTATTGTAAAATTTCTCGAGCAGAGGCATATGCCTGAAGTTGTATGGAATCCCTTCCAGCTACATGGACATTTTAATAATACTTGTGGGATGTACTCTCTTTCATTTCTCATGCATATGTCATGTGATAAGGAATTTATAAATTTTTTAACATTCGACCCGTGTCACTCAACGGAACGACGAAATGGTATGCAGACAGATAAAAAGCCGTTTTCCGATTGTGACCACTCGTATAGTATGATGTTTTCGTATATATATATATGTATATATATATGTATGTATATATATATGTATGTATATATATGTATGTATATATATATTATATATATATATATATATATATCCAGTAATGTTAGTTTGTGTATTCTGTAGCTTATTTAAAATGGTTATTGTACTAAAAACATGATTTCTTTAATTTAATAAATTGATGAAAAAACACTTCTTACCCGAAAAAAAGATCGAAACAAGGGAAAAAACTTACATTATTTCGTTAATGGTGTAATGATCGCTGGGTTGACTGCTTGGTGAATCTTCTACCGCCGTATTCAGGTCCACGACATGCGTTTCTTCAAAACGAAAAGATTGTATAACATGAGTCAAATCTTCATCGGACCTTAAAGGTGAGAGAATAATTAATTAGTTCATACTGAATCTTTTTTAATAAAACCCAATTGTTTAAAACACGCAGAGTATACATATAGTAAGAGTATTACAATGCGAAGATATCTTTGAACCGCTCAGAGAAGTTCGTTTACAGTACGAATAATATTTATGGAAATTAAAAAATTATTTAAAACTTGCAAAGGATTGCTATAAAAAAATTCAACGAATCAAAACAGGACTTCAGCATAATATTAATTGCAAACTAATCTATAATTGCAGATACCTACTATTTAAATGAAGCATTTTAAATGTGATGAGATGAATTACTACAACCCTCCATATATATATATATGATGAAATAATCCAGAACAGTACTCTTTCTCCTAATGACAGGCACACTAAATAAATAACCAGTTCGCGAATAATTGGCTACAAAAAATAAAATTACAGGTACATAATTACTTATATTTCTACGGCAGTCCCTTGCGTCGGATCGTAAAGAGCATCATTGCAAATATCATCAACGGTTTGCGTTGGAAATAATGCATCTCGGTCGGCTGCGTTAAAAATATTAATTGTAGACACCGCTGCAGTCTCCAACTTGATATAAATCCGGTAAACTGTAAAGTTCTTGGTTCATGACGGAGGGAATGTTTATTCACTGGTGAAAATAACTACTGCGACTCCCAGCTGAAAATACTCTTTTATATGCATGATCTCCAAGCACCACCTCCAAAAGACTAATAGGCGGTTCGGAAGTTTGATGATTGGTTGTCAATGTAAGAGGGCGGAGCTATGTTAAATTTTGTGTACCAATCGTAACACCTATATTACGGGTCCACGCTTTGGGCGTCCTGATTGGTCGACTAATTGTGTCTTTATCATCTCCGTAGATTTAATGCTCACATCTCAGGTTGTATGAACTCATTTGCACGCTCTGTCTACAGGGTGTCCCATAAGTCCGGCATTATAAGAAAAATAATAAAAAAGGCAAAACAAAAGCTTTTATTTACAGAACGTGCTCAATATGTCTACCATTGTTTTCAATACACAAATTCAGACGTGATACCCAGTCAGCAAGCACACGGTGAATGATGTCAGGAGTAATGGTGTTACATGCCCCAATAATGCGCTGCCGCAAATGTTCAACACCTAATTTTCTCTGCGTATACCAGCGCTTTCAAGTGGCCCCAGAGATAAAAATCTAGTGGCGTGAGATCCGGGCTTCTAGCTGGCCATTCCACAGGCCCTCGACGTCCTATCCAATGACCAGGGAATTGTTGATACAGGTATTCCCTTACTTGGGTGCTGTAATGTGCAGGAGCGCCGTCTTGCTGGAACCATGTTGGGAAATTTCCTTCTTTGTTCAAGACACTGGGAAATACTTCTTCCTTGAGCATACGTAGGTAGGTGCCTCCAGTGACATGTTCATCGAAAAAGAGGGGGCCTATGATGCGATCCTTCCAAATGCCACACCATACCATCACCCGAGATGCACCTTGTTCCTTTGAAGAGGTATACCAGTGAGGGTTGTTTTGAGACCAGTAGCGGGTGTTCTGTCGATTTACCTCACCATTTCCATAAAAAAACAGCCTCGTCACTGAATAGAATGGTGGATGGGAAATTGGCATCCCGAGCATAAGAAAAATATGAATTATGGTTTGTCGAAATAGAAAAAATGTGAATTTCTCCTATGATGCCGGACTTATGGGACACCATGTATTTTGCATTAATATTTGCGCCCATGCTATTCTCGGTTTTCCCATTTCGGAACCCACCCCTTCATGCAATATCCCTCACCCCTTTGCAACATTGATCAACATTTGCCACTTGCAATCTCTACCACAATAATATTTTGCATTATTATTTGCGGTCATACTATTCGATCCTCAATTTTTCCCATTTTGGATAGGGAGATGGGCAATTTGAGCGGTGGCAAGTCGTTACAGGAATATCTTCATCAGAGCCCTTCAGCTCAGTACCACAGGAAACAGAATTAGCGCCGTTACTCTTCATAATCCTGACATAGATCATTACCAGAAACAACACAGTAACATCCGATGACACAAAGATCATTAGAAAAATAAGAAATCTAGATCATCTCTACAAGCAGAATGTTTTTGTAGATACAACATGATTTAGTCATTTTTGTACAAAATGATATAAAAAGAATAGTTTCAGAGTTCATCCGGGCTCGCGACCCGGTGTCGGCCGCCGGCGCGCGGTAAACGATCATCCTTCAACACAATTGGTTGGTAAATAAATGGGTACCCTGGGTGACCTAGTGGTTAAGACGCTGTGTTGCTGATGTTTCGGGTTCCACGTTAACTGTAGGTCTAAGATGGAGTGTAAAGCTTGACCTTCGTCAGAATGAACAAATCGGGGGGATGCTAATCGATGGTTACCAATAAAGTAAGTAGAACTTTTTTAATGCAGGAAGGATGGGACAGGGGGTAATAATGTAGTAAGTTTTAGGAGAAGTCGCTTGGATTTTATATGAAGTTTAGCACTGAGAAATTTCAACTGTTACAGTACGGAAAAAGGTAGGAACTAAAATCCATGGAGCGCAAAAGAAGATTAACGCTTGGCACATAAATCCTCGATGGACCGGGTGTACCTATGTGAGGTGGGGAGTAAAAGAAGCCAACTCACGACTTCAGACCAACTCGAGAGGAGGGACGATAAGCTTGATCTTCGTGAAATGAGGAATCATCGTACGGAACATTTGAAAGGTTGAAAGGTATATCCTGGAAAGATGGGCCCAGGCAGAACGCCCACCCTCATAGGAAAAAAAAAAAGAATCCGAAATTAAGATACACAAAAATGATGCTTTTTTCTTTTCAAAAATTCTGCAAATGCTTGTATAATAATAATAATAATGATGGTAAACCTTTTATTATTATGGAAAGTACACGCAAAGAAAAATAAAATATAAAAATAAATTTAATGCGAACTGAGATGACAAACAAAATTTGAAGTCAGCGGAGACGAAAACAGGCTTTGGAGTGAATTGTGGTCAACCGCAACCTCGGGGGCAATCAGGTGCCGAGTTTACCTCGATGTACATTTTTGTCTAGAGATGCTTTCAAAGAAAGGTTTGACAAAAGTATGTAGACATTGTTAAAATTTTATTCTATGAGAATATTTATAATGTTTATTGTCAAATTTAATGTACTAGCATGAAAGTACGAAGGAAACAAATGAATAAAGGATTCCTTTTCTCTGCTTTCGCGGAATTTTCTTTATAAAAGTATATATAGACTTCTCATTTAATTCTTTTATCAATTACTTTGATTTCGCTGAAATTTATTTATAAAAAATATAGGTGTATAGAAAGAATTGGCAAAAGTAAATAGACACTTTCGGTTTGGCTTTATAGTAAATGGAAGCGATTCAGGTCTCTCGAGTTATAGGTAAATTAAATATTATTCTTATAGATTATGTTACTGGAATAATGTACAATATAAAGAATCCTGTGTATTGCTTTTATTATTAATATTGGCGTTTTATTTATTTCTTTTGCTAAGCCATGGATTAATTGTATTTCTTTTAAATATTGGGATTCGTCTATTGTGGGCAGTGTAAGGCTTTCGCTTCGTTAATTGTACTGGGAAGACACAGAGGAACGACAAAAGGAAATAGATACTTTCAGAGAAGTTAGTTAAAATAATTATTGTTTTTCTATTATATATAAAAAGTGCGTACTGTTATTTTGCAGGCAAGAACTTCATTTAGTTGTTGATCCATGTTTCGAGTGTATCCGTGAGTATGAATTAGCGAAGGATTTAATGAAAGTTTCTCTTGCCTTTAATAAATAAGTAATTAAAATAAATGGTGCAGCCTGGTAACCCTGCATATAATTAAATTATATAGGAAACTCATCTATAAATAAATAATTAAAATGATGGTATCTGCCAACTCTCCTTATAGAAATAAATAAATATGTGGTAACTGGCAACTCCAGACCCTCTATATAACAGATGCTGGGCCCCTGGACTCTCATTATGCGACGGACTCCGGTGGAATAAAGAAGTCACTCCTCTCTCCTTCTTAGATTAGGGCTTAGGTTAGGATTTCCCTTTGGGGGGTGAGGACATCCCACCACCTTCTCCAAAGACCCTCCTCCTCCTTTCTCCCCCTCTCTTCGGTTAAGGTTACCCTTTTGGGGGGCGGCCATCCTCCCTTCTCCCCCAAAAGCTCCCTCCCCCTTTGCAGCAGTGATTTGTTGCATAACCCCTTCCCCCCTTCATTGCAGCTTGGGGGATCCCCCCTCCCCCTTGTTGCATAAACCACTACCCCTTTGTTGTATAGCCTCTTGAAACATCCCCCTTTGCATCATTGACCAACATTTGCAACGTTGCATTGCACTCTACCATTTTCGCCCATATTACTAACCACAATTTCCTTAGAGAACGTCAGCAGATCGTAAAAACCCAAGGTACAATATATCATCATTAGAATCGGAAGTACGCAGCTTAGTGCCACAAGGAACAGTATTGATTCCACTCCTATTCATTATCATGCTAACAGACATAGACGATGAATAACAAACCGCAATAGAGTAACATCCTTTGCAGACGATACAAAAATCAGCAGAAAAATCAGTAATGCAGAAGAGATGGAAGCCCTACAGAAGGATACGAACAGAATATACAAATGGTTGGTCAGAAGACCACATGAAATTTAACATCGAGAAATTTCAGCTCTTGAGATATGGAAGAAATGAGGAACTAAAACAAACAGCATATTATGCTCCAGATAGATAGGAAATTCAGAGAAACAAGAAAGCAATAGATCTAGGGGTTATAATGAACAACGATGCGGAAATTGGAACACAGAATGAGATAGCGATAAACAAAGCAAAAAGTAATAGTTGGATAGGTACTGAGAACCCTGAAAAGAAGGGACAATAGCGTAATGCTGAAAACACTGATCATATCAAAACTTCAATACTGCTCAGTTCTTGACGTCCCCATATAAAAAGGAAAAAATTAAAAGAAAAAATTCAAAGAAATTTCACAGCCAAGATTGATGGCTGCAAAGAACTCAACTACTGGGAAAGACTTCGTAAATTAAATCCATATTCACTGGAAAGGAATAATGGAAAAAATATCCGAAAACTGGTACCTAACCTCAAGCTGAACCCAGTAACCACCCAAACGACAGTGGAAAATAGGATAATATAGAATGTATGTTGTTCTCAAACTAAAGACCAAACAAGAGACACCCTCAACTCTAAAGGAAAATTGCTTGGTTGTTAGAGGGCCAAGGCTATTCAATCAGCTTCCGAAGGAGATGAAGAGCATTACTGGTGTCAGCGTAGAGTTCTTCAAAAGAAGACTAAACGCCTGGCTCAGGACGGTACCAGATGAGCCGAGTGTGCCTGGCTATTTACGATGGAGTTCGCAAGAGACCAACTCGCTCCCCTACCAACGCATGAAATCCGTACCAAAAATTATTCTCGTGTGTTCAGGTTGCTTTGGGATCTGAAAATGAATGGGGATTGTATAAAAGCTGATTCGTAGAGTGTGCTATGTCGTGGCCATGTCTCAACATCACTTCCTGGGAGATGGGCGACGTTAAGCGACTGTTGGGGTCTATTCAATAGTTGGGTGGGTGACCCCACCCCTCTGCGTTCAGATGATGTAGAGACACTTATACTGTATAGTTCTGATCTCCCGTAAAGCTGTAGATTCGCTCTGTCAAATGACCTTTGCCTTCTATGAAGAGGGCTAAATATCGCCAAACATTTATTTTTTATTTTTAAAATATGCTTTTTATATTAATTCTGGTTCTTTGATTATACATGAATGGGGTTTACTTTGTTTTTTCTTGTGGTGTAAATAAAACTTATTTTTTTGTAGGAAAAGTGGATTAGGGTATTTGTGGTTCCTGGTTTGCTATGTTCCCTGTCGCCGATGCAGTATTTGTTGATATAAAATATGAGATTCCTTCGCCGCGCTTATATAGATCGGGTTGTACTGTAAAGGGTGTCAGGAAATGATTGCCCCCCCCCCCCCTGTACAGAAGAAACTGAAAGGAATAGGAAAAAACAGACAAAAGCACGCGAAAGAGCGTTTAATTTTGAATAAAAACCACTTGTTTTAATATCGGGTGTTGCCCCTATTTGCAGCTCTGACGGCCATTAATCGACGGGGGTATGATCCCAGAAGTGTCTCAAAGAGATCGGTATCATGACTCATTTCTTCAAGGACTTCGTTGATCTTTGCAGTCATAATTTCTGTTGAATACCGATTCTGAATGGGTTGTTCCAGCATTAAGGACTCCACCGGATCCTTCATGATGGATCCGACATGTTCACAGACATTAAGATCGGGAGAATTGCCAGGCCATTCATTATTTCCGAAAAAATCAATGTTATTGTCCTTAAGCAGTTGTTGAGTCGCAAGTGCTTTCATACAGGGGCTTTGTCGTGAAGAAAGGTTGCCTGTTCAACATCCAAAACACACTCGGGGTCTTTCAAAAACGGAATTACATGTTGGGCTAAAATTACATTTCGAAAATAAGGCCCATCCCAACTGGTTCCTCTTGGTTTGAACCCAGATGAGCTTCCGAATAGAGAACATAATGAAAACACCCACACATGCTGGATTTTTTATTATTTCTCGATACTTCTGGTCGTCTGGGACTTCATCAGGAGTTGTTGTCCAAACCCGATCATTCTGAAAATTTGGTTTTCTGGAGACAAACGAAGAATTCATCGCTGACAACCAAGTGAAGGAAATCGTCTTCCGTCCATTCCTCAAGATAATCACAAAACCATAGCCGATCTTCAATATTAAGATCACTCTTCCGTGGCTTAGCTATTTCATGCCAAGCACTCAAGCCTTGGCGAACTCGAAATTGATGCACAAGTTGCCGATTGACTATCTTACCACGATGGATAAGTATCTCTTTCGCTACCTCAGAGCAGCTCTTCTTTCGGCGCCGTGATGCAGCAAGCACAATGTCTTTCGATTCTTGAGATAATTTCTCCGGTCTTCCTCCTCGAAATTCTGTTTCATAATCTTCAGGATTCTTATTCCAATTCCTTTTGACAAAGTCTTCTGATCTTTTTAATCTCTCAGCCACCCAGTGTCGAGTTATGAAAGTTGCACCAGCTTCCTTTGCTTCACGAAATGTGACAGCTCGAATGCGGTCAAGAACTCGCTTTTTCTCTGAATCGTTCAAAATAGATGATGCCATGGTTTCTGTGGGGAAAAAAATGGTAAGAATTAAAATCACAGGAATAGAATAGAATGGTTTTTATTCAGATTTTAACACTCTTTCAATTGGTCTCGCCGGTTTTTATCTATCTCTTCTAGTTTTGCTCTACAGGGGGGGGGAATCATTTCCTGACACCCGTATAAGCGCAGCATGTGATTGGTGTCGTGCTGAAATATGCCGACAGGGGTTTTGAAAGTGTTTTGTTATGGTTTTAATTAAATAAAGTGTTGGAGTATGGGCGTTTCAGTACTTCAGTTGGTTAACGAGTTTTTATCGTGTTCTCTCTCTCTCTCCAAATGAGTTTTGTTTCAAAATTTTCGAGAAGGTATAAAAAATGGAAGTATGCAAGTTTGTTTGCTTCCCATTTTGAGGTCATTCGCATTTGGTTCTTCATCCGAGAATGAGAAATCTGAAAGGGAGAATCTCCAAGAAAACTCGTTTCAGATTGATCCAGTCCAATTCTTAACATATAACACTCCTCACTTTACACTATGTTTGGCTAGGTGAAATTGGATTAAATCAGGTAAGGTATAGGTTTATTTTCTTTCGTTAAATAATTTCCCAAACAGAGAGGTTTTCTCACGTGTGGGATGCTATTTTTTGGGGGGGAGGGGGGGGAATAAGGTTGATGATGGGGATGGCGGGAATGAGGGAATGAGCTTGCTTTTTCGGTCGAGAAAGTTTCTACCATTCGGATCTTCTGTTTTTAATTTTCATTTGATATGAAATTCATATTGTAACAAAATGTTGTTCGGTTAATTTCCATTCTATATATCTACAGTAACGTAGCTCGCGGAATATCAAACGTAGCTTTCGCGGAATAGCGAACGTAACTAGCTAGAGAAAGTTTTGTAGTTTTATACAGAAATAGTGATGTTCACTTTTGCAATAAATGTAGTAGGAGGGTGCTAGCCGGTCTGGCTTCGGAGCAATGGAAGGTCTCGGATGATGGGAAGTTTGATGATATTTCTTGGAAGTCAAAACCTCTGAATAGACCTACTCATCTCCACTGATATTCCTCGCCGAAAAAATATTTTCTCTGCTCTCGTGGTGGCACAACACCGCGAAGCAGAAGCATGAACAACTCAATACATCATTTGCCGCATAAACACCTTTCACGGAGACCCAAGTTGAATACTTGCGACATTCAAAGAGTTGGCAGACACATACATAGACATCTAATTACAGAAAACATGCTCAGACACTGGCCTACCAGTAAAGTATAAAGCTTGGTGGGCCGGATTTGGTGGAGTAGGTGGTCCGGTTTCACAGTTATGTCATTGTAAATTGTGAAAATGCTGTATTTTATCAGTAGAGGTGCAGTTCAAAAATTCAATAAATATTTTATAGAAATGCATAATATTATCTCGGTAATCGGACGCAATATATGATAAATCTTCGGTACGGTGGCTTTGGCAGGATAAGGAAAAATGATGTAACGATGAAATGGTGAGTTCTTGTATATAATAAATAAATAAAAATCCCTTAAAAAATGTATGGCGTAGATTAGATTAGTAGTTTAGTATTCATGCTATCCTCTATTTTCCGCTGTCATCTAATGTGTAACTGGGTACATGAGATAAGTGTACACATGGTGTGAATGAACTCTGAAGCTATTCCTTTTCATTATACTTTTTCCTACTTTCCTATAAATCTTCTTTCACCACTATTTTCTGTCAGCAGTGCTTCTCTCTCTCTCTCTCTCTCTCTCTCTCTCTCTCTCTCTCATGTACTGTTGGATGATCTGACGAAGGTGGTCCTTTAAGTTAAACTCGGTCTTAGCTTTAGAACATCCGAGTGAAGAAAATTATTAATAGTTTTCTACCAAGTTACTGAAGGAGTGGATGGAAACACAGGTTCTTGATTGGAGTCTCCTTTCACTCAAAATTATTTTATTTGACGAAGTTTCTACAGAAAGAGGCCCTGAAGGGGGAAAATGAATGTATAGCCTCTTAGAATTACCGCTGATGGTCAGGGGTGGAAGGAAAGAGGTTCGATCTCTGGCAACAATGGCTCAGGCAGGAATATAATTTGTAGTAATGTCTAATTAAGAATTAAATGTTTATAAAAATTTAATAAGGTTCAATTAAGTTTTATTAAATAAGAAATTAAAAATGGTTTGTGAAAATACAAGTTCGCAACACTAAGAATCGGCCCAAGCGGAGGCTGGGTAGAAATGCCCTTGAGTGATCAGACGGCCTTTGTCCTAATAAGGTGTTTTTTGGTATTAAGATGTTTTTGTAAATTTAGAATATTATTTCGTGTCTCTCTCCGGCTAAAATGTTAACGTTAATTCCCCCCCTCGCATTACCCCGTTTATCTAAGTGTGTTTCGGTATAAATGAAAATAAAAGTCAGTAAAGTGTTAATGAAGTGTATGATTAATCCCCCGTCTCCCTCGCCTTGTTCGAATTATAATGGCGCCCACCGGCTCAACCGTCAGCCGCGTCCGTATAAAAACGCAGAGAAAACAAGTGATAATAGAAAGGAAAGAAAATAATGAATTATAAAAGAGAAGGAATGGGAATCACTACAAATTTTATAATAAAAAATAAATTAGTTTAATTTTGGGGGAAATGCAGTTTTGAAGGGCACGTCTCCCTTTAGCTGCAGATCCAACGAATCTTGAAGCTAAGTACAATTTAAGCAGATAACGAAAATTTTTGAAGTTTCCAAAATAAAATTGAAAAAAAAAAATAATAATAATAAGAGAATCATTTTACAGAGTTTACATTCCTATGTGGTAACATAACGTAGGGGTTGTACATCGAATACATTCCAAGCACATCGTTAAGTACAAGATAATTTTGGTATACTATAATTACGATTATCCACACTACGGTAAGTTTACTAAGTTATTACAGTTAATTATAGTTTCATCAAATTGTTAAATGACGTACATAATATTGAAGAAATTTATAAAATTTATACAAATAGAGGAACCTTATTATGCTTTCCCTTTTGTTCTTTTATCATTTAGGCAGGGCCGGGTCAAGGCCCGGCTAACCGGGCGGTTGCCCGTGGCGTAATATGCTGGAGGGCGCCAAAAATCGGAAAGAAAAAATTTTAATAAATGAATAAAAAGAAATCCAAAATATAAAAATCGTCTAACATGCAGTCAAATTGTTCAGGAATGTATCGTAAATTTCTTACGATAAATTCTTAATTATAATAGTATATGTGCTTGTATTTATATTTAAACAATCACAACCATCAGGTTTTTCAAGAGTAAGGCGCAAGGAAAGGTAAGTTGAGTATGAGTGTGTTGACGAAGTTCCCTAATGCAGAAAATCCAGAAAACTTGTTCACAAATCATATGTGAACAGTCATAATTTCTTTATCAGAAAGATTCGAACAGTTACAAAATTTCATTAACTCGTGGAAATTTTTAAGTAAACCTAAAAGATTAACAGGTACAAATGAACTGACGAATGCAGTGCGTGTCAAAGTTTGGAGGATAAGTTAAGGTACCGAGAAAGTAGCGATATTAATGGCTGCGACTTACTGACTGAATTAGACATTTCAAATGCAATATTTCCCAGAGACGTAAAGTCTCCAATACGAGCAGTTAGATTTATCAACACTAACGAGTTGCAGGATATGCCAAATCCGTGGGTTGCATTAAGGATAATGCTTACAATTCCAATAACTGTGGCCACGGGAGATAGAAGTTTTAGTAAGCTAAAACTGATAAACACGTACTTAAGGTCTTCCAAGACGCGAGAAAGATTAAATTCATTAGTAATTTTGTCAATAGAAAATGACCTTGTCAGAAATATAAATATGGAAAGTGCTATAAAAAAAATTTGCAATCTAAAGTCGAAGAAAAAATATTTTAGTTAGGATAATGTACGGATTTGAATGTCTTCTTGTTGCATTTGATTTTTTTAATTTATTTGTAAAAAATTTACTTGTAAAAAATTCTTTATTCTTATATTTGTTATCATTATGAAAAAAGTCTTATGATAAAAAGTCTTAAGGACGCTGACAAACCTCGAGCCGGTTCTGCCTTTAGGAGTACAGTAAAATATTTATGATAAAGTTACTTATGATAACACTGGTCAACACTCATTTTATTGCCAATCATATTAGAGTGATTTTGGGGTAACTTTGTGGTGCTGATTCCGAATATGACATCGGTTTTGCTAGATTGGCTCTAATTTATGAGATAATTGGTACCCCATTGAAACACGTAAAAATGCAAAACATTTAATGTTCAGGCGGAGCCTACTTACTGGTTGGGTGGCCGATGACTTATATACGGAGGGGGAATATTCTAGAATGATCGCGGAGTAAACACTAAGAATATTCGCGTGTCTCACCATCTAGAATGTTCCGGTAGTTTCCTATATGCACGCGTTATGGTTACGTTTCCTATTAATTGAGGGTATTCATTATCTCAAGAACTAGAGCCAAATCGGAAAAACTACTTTCATTTTGGAATTCAGCAACCCCAAAATACCCTAAATTCGTACGAATTTCCTTGGCAACGAAACAAAATTTTTTTTTTGTTGACCTGTGTAATGTAACACACGAGTAACATGAAATTGGCATAGGATACACATTTTACATAACATACACTATGATTTGGTGATGGAATATGAGAGAGAGAGAGAGAGAGAGTAAGGAAATTTTGCAAATTATGAAGACTAAGTTTTCACATCTTGGGTACTGACGCGAGCAAAGCGTCAACGCTGGGAAGGGAAATAACTCGGCATTCACAGGGTTGCGAAATGAACATTGAAATGGATACACAAGAGAACGTAATCATATGTAAGGCGACCGGGTAGGCATGGACTGATAGATCGATAGATAATAGATAGATAAATGGCATGAATACTATAAGGGACGATACGCAGGACACCATTGCTAAATAATGACTTGTACAATGTACAGTATATCCTAAACCAGTGGTTGGCAGCCTTTTTTGAAACTGAGTCAATTTGATTTATTGGTAATTTGATCAAGTGTGTTAAATGTGTAATGTGTTCAAAATTTAAATCAAAATACACTATTTTTGGGACATTTTAAAATAAAAAACACTCGTATAATAATATTTATTATTTTATATATACTACAATTGACCCGCGGGTCAGAGGTTGCCGACCATTGTCCTAAACTATGGAGAAGCTGTCATACATTGAATACTAAAAGTTGCCGACCATTGTCCTAAACTATGGAGAAGCTGTCATACATTGAATACTAAAAGTGTCAATTTGAAGATTTAGTATTCAAGGGATGACAAATGCGAGAGTAATTAATTTATTTTATGACGTCATAGTCCAACACGTTATACAGTAGACGTTAATTTATAATTAATAATAATAATCAATGAATTAGGTGCATTCTGGGAATGAACTAAGTAAATGAATAACGAAGTACAAACATGAGTGTGCGTAATCTAATGAGATTTATAAGTGGGTGAATGGGGCTGAGATTAATTACCATGGTTTTCATGACATTTGGGAAAAGGGAAAAATGGGAGTAATTCTGGTAAAAATCTAAAGCAATCTAAATCGTTGATTGTCTTGTTTTGACTCTGAGGGAATGAAACTGAGGGACATTCGCTTCTTAGAGCGAACTTCTAATCAGGGCTGTGGAGTCGGAGTCGTGGAGTCGGAGTCGGAAGCAATTTTGGTGGTGCTGGAGTCGGAGTCGGTAAAAATGTACCGACTCCGACTCCGACTCCGACCTCAATATAAATTTTAATAAAATATGTTTTTGTGTGTGATATCACTGGCAGCTATGGTGGTTAAACCACTTAAATAATAAACACAATGTTTTCCATTTCAGACACTAATGCCATTAATTCATTTTTTCTTTTCAGATAATATTTTTTATTTTTAATGCTTATTTAATTTCGAGTTCTTTCTAAATTTCATAAGTTTTTAACTTTCAAGTCTAAAACCCCTTTCACAATGGCAAAGACACTTCCAACAAAGTCTGCAGTTTTTTAATATTTTACAATAACCACAGATGGGAAACATTTCGTGTGTCAGTGTATGATAGAAGATGATGATGATGAAAAATTATGTGAAGCAAAATCAGTGGTTTTACTGGCTCTGATAAAAATGCACCAACCAGAGCATCAAATTTGAAAAGACATTTGCAGTGTTTCCATCCCAAAATTTTAGAAGTTGTCATTGAGAAAGATAGTAATAAAAACCTTCCAACTACTTCAAAGTTAACAAAAGATCAGAAATCTACTGAACGACAAGCACCACTTACAAGATTCTTTACTACAGACAAAGTTACCGTAACAATGACCACAGATGATGATGCTTCACGTGGTGGTGATGAAATGCCTCTTGTGTAATTATCATCATAGCAGATTTAGAATTAATATACCTTCGGAGTCGGAGTCGGAGTCGGTTTTTTATGTGCCGACTCCACAGCCCTGCTTCTAATGGCACAATAATGGATACCATTCGACCATAGAAATGTTAGGTCGCATGGTTGTGACATTATATATATAGTGCGTGTGTGCAGAGCCGGATGAAGCGGTGGGGGGGGCAGAGGGGGCAGCTGCCCCGGGCGCATTCTCGGAAGGGGCGCTAAATATCTAAATATTTGTTTATTTTATTCCACGCAATATATATATATTAAAAAAATTTAATGTGGCGGGAATATGCGTAATAAATATTTTTTGTCTTCTCTCGTATTGTGTTCTTTGTTAACATTAGTTAAAACTAAACTCATCAGAGGCGACGCTTTACAGTGTATGATGTGTGAATTGTGATGCGTTAGCGTTCGTTGACTCGTTGACGACGTTGAGTCTAGTAAAGTAGTCTCTGTCTCTGTAATTGATTCACTGGGGAACACAACTTTTGGTGACTTAGATGTTAGACCTGTTTCTGGGTATATTGAGGTCGCTGATTCTAAAAATGACATTAGTTTTTCTCCATCAGCTCTGCTTATCAAGATATGATATATATCTATATATATTTCTATATAATGTATATAATATTATATAATTGCTGACTGGCAATCACTGTTGTTGTCAATTGAATACAAAAGTATGATGAATGTCAGCAAAAATAGTGTATTAACATCAAACAAGCATAAGGTACGAAAAATATTTCTTAAATTCAAACAAGCTTGAGACACGAACGGCAAAAAAAGTTCTTTCATTGAGACATCTCACATAAACCGCGTTTCTGAGATTTCTTGCGATGAGATGTGCCAGGACATTCGCGTTGGATGCTCCAGCAGTAATCTGCCATCATGTGAGTATCCCATCGTCCGCGGTACCGTTCTTTCATGGTCCTTAGTTCTTGGTGAAATCGTTCACCCTGTTCCTCGCTTAGATCACCGAGGTTATCTGGGAAACGATCCAAATGACTGTGGAGGTAATGCAGTTTGATGCTCATTTTACAGCCAAGTTTACAAAAAGAAGAGAGCATATTCTCCACTAGTTCACCGTAGTTATCGGCCTTATAGTTCCCAAGGAAATTCTTCACAACCATACTAAACGATGACCACGCACGTGCCTCAATGTTGTCCATTGAATCTTGGAAACGCGGGTCTTTCATGAGTTCCCGGATTTGCGGTCCATCGAAAATACCTGCCTTCAGCTTTTCCATGCTCAGCGCAGGAAATTTTCTACATATGTAGCCAAAACACGTCCCATCTCTGTTCAAAGCCTTTATAAATTGTTTCATCAAACCTAGTTTGATGTGCAGTGGTGGCAATATGATCCTTTCTCTGTCAACCAAAGCTTCTTTGATGATATTTTTTTCTCCAACCACCATGTTTTCTCTCAGAGGCCACTGTCTTCTCACCCAGTGTTCATCTTTAGCTCTACTGTCCCAGAGACATATAAAGCACGGGTACTTGGTGTACCCGCTCTGCTGGCCCAGGAGAAAATTCACCATCTTCAGATCCACACAGATCACCCATTGGTGGTCTCGGTATGATATCTTTTCTAGGACTAGGGCGACTGTCCCGTACTCTTCTCTCATACCGACTGAGTGACCAATTTGGGATTGATCTGTATCTGTTGCCGTTGTGTAGAACAGATTTTAGGCTCCGTTTGGAGCTATCTATGAATAACCGCCATTCACTTGGTGTGTATTCCGATATGCCCATTTTCATCAGCAATCCGCGCACATTGTTGCAGAAAACTAAATCGTTCTCTTTTGAGAAGGGCAGTAAATCCTTTTCTCTGTCGCGATATAACGTGATTTTGGTTCCCGGCAGCAGTAAATTTTTTTCTCCCAGCCTGGAAGCTAATAATTCAGACGATTTCTTCGAAAGACTTAAGTCCCTTATGAGGTCGTTTAATTCGTGTTGAGTAAAACCTTCTGCAACTGATGACGGTCCTTCGAAATCACTGTCATTTTGCCCACATATGCTTTCTTTGTCAGTAGCAGATTCATCATCTTCTTGAGGGAGCTCTGGAAGATGGCTGAATGATGGGACAGGTATCTCATCTGAATGTGAAACAGGCCGTCTAGCTGAGTCTATGTCAGGATACGTCCATTTACTCCGGTTACGTCCATTGATGCCCTTTATATTCACCAAACAAAAGTAACAGTCATCACTGTGGTTTCTCTGTTCTCTCCATACCATTGGTATACCAAATTTCAGGCACCTCCTCTTTCCGTTGGTCCATTGCCGCAGATGCTCCGTACACGTTTTACACACAACATGAGGAGCCCATGGCTTATCTTGGTCCCCTAGTTGTACTTTGAAATAGGCAAAATAAGCTTTTTTCACAAAATCAGTAATAGTTTTTCTCTGTTCAATGAACGTGTACTCTCCGCAGATAAAACAAAACACATCTGGATGATTTAAACACTTTCTTCGTGATGAAGCCATGTCAACACCTGTAACAGGAAAGAATTCACGTTAGTACATGTACAATACACATACAAAACAGCAACATCAGCAAAATCATAGCTACAATTTAATTATACAGATGCATTTAGATTACGAGCAACTCATAATACCGTTCCAGAAGGGTAATAAAGTAGGTAATGACGTATGCAATATCTCAAAAACTAGAGCTGCTAGAACAAAATGGATGATATTTTCTGAATCAGTGGCATGAAAATATCCAGAATAAGGTCTAAAATCTCAGGCACCAAGAAAAAAAATTTTTTTTTGTTCCCCAGTGTTATCTTTGCGTTAACCTAACTCTAACCCTAACTTTACCTTGTCCATCCTGACCCTGACGTACATACACGCCACTCTGGCTGAAAGTGGCTTTGTCAACTTGAATTACGGCTTTTGACTTATTTTATAAATTAAACTTGGTATATAATTAATTAAATATAACTTAGCATAAGCATTACACTTAGCTAATAGCAATACAATTAGTTATTTATTAAAGTTAAGCAATTTATTCCTAAAATGCCCAGGGGCGCAAAAAGTGTTAATCCAGCCCGGCGTGTGTGCTCGCGCGAGTATAGTTAATCATAAGTGAGATAGAATGCTAAGGTAATAGTTTTGGTGCCTCAGAACAGTAAAATATTTATATAAAAAAAATCTAGAAACATTTTTAATGGCAGAAAGAATGTTAGTCCTGATTAGGTTAGATTAGCTAGTACCTTAGTATTTACGAATTTAACACCCCCCCCCCCCTCGAGCTCGCATTTGTATCCGAAACACTTCTTAAGCGTTTCTTGGTTCGATAGAACTGGTTAAGTTACAGTAGGTTAGGTTAATTAATGTTTTTAAATACATGGATTTAAAAGTTGGTACTTCATTTATGTGGAGATGCACATTGTGTGTGTGTGTGTGTGTGAATATATAGACAATTTTTGTCGGAGCGATAAGCAGAGTGGAACTCAGAGTTGAATGTATCGCAGTGTTCGTATTATGTCCATACGCGATACATCCTAAATAAGGATGGTCTTGTGGAATTCGTGAGAAAACGCAAGAAAGTGTGAATATTTTGTGATGACACATTTTGTGACGCGCTCAACCTTAAAACTGCATCTACTCGTGTTGACGCAGAATATTTGGCGATAAATTCAGTGCCAAATGCTCCATTGTATTTAGGTTCTTTCTCTGTAGGTTATAAAATTACATTTATATTTATACAGTATCGCGTTTATAGTTGAAGACTGTATGGCAATTTTGGGTCTTGTCGTAAAATTAAACTCGTTAAATACATTAAAACTCTTGTGTTATACAAGATAATTATTTTTTTAATTACTCTTTCATTTTAACGATAAGGAACTTCTCCTGTTGTCTATGATCAGTAGTATAAAACTTTCTTTATCTTAAATACCCCGCAAAGTAGCCTTAGTTATATAATACTTTTATTAAAAATTTTATACGCGCAGGACTCGTGTTCTGAATGAACGAAGTAGCACTTGAGCCGCAACCTCTTTTTTGTCGTATCTCTTATGGAGATCTGTCCTTGTTTTTACATTCATTTTACGTGTCGTGCGTATTTTTTCATTGTTTCGCCATTATGAACGTAGCGAGCTTAAGCCATTACGAACGAAAATTTTAGGGGACATTAAACTATTAATGATGGTAATAATGAACGCAAACTTTTAGGATTTACGATCCATCTAATCAGTCACCAAACTAAATCTCTCTCTTTCAAATGCTCTGTGCAAATTTTACTTCATAATTAGAACACATTTTCTGAGAAGGAAAAGATCAGTATCAAAGTCTTAAAATTGAACTCGTAGTCATATATCTATATACAGTATGAGAGCAATATATATTAACTGATCCGCATTAGATAAACTAGGTCCTAATGATGTGGTTTTTTTTCTGAAGGTGTATTTGGCAACATACTTCAACTCCGCTTGCAACCCGATCATCTACGCCCTTCGATCTCCCTCCTTCAGGAAAGGTTTCCAGGAAATCCTCTTTGGCTGCGATAAAACTAAGAGAATTTCAGGTAAGGAACAGTAAATAACAGAGACACAGAGAGCACTCTTCTAATGAATTATTTATATACGGAAAGGCTGTAGTAAATTTGAAAACGAAATTGAATTCTTGGAAAAGACTTCCTCGCCATTGACCATTTAGAGTTTTACTTCAGTAGTAATTCGATTCCATCAAGTTTGAGAGTGGAGGAAAAGAAAAATTTCCCGATACTTGCCAAACCATCAGAAAACAACTGAAGTTAAATCGTTTTTAAATGGTTTTCCGAACAACAAAATATAGAAATTCGTTCCAATGCTATTCACTCATATTTAAATTTATGACCTTTGACGAAAAAATTGCTAAGTTTTTATATTTAGTTGTAAAGGTTGTTTAATATTTGTAGTTATAGCATTCAAGCTGTATACAGTATGTTACAGGGAATCTGTGTAACTGTGAAATCCTTAAAATGTTAAGGGATTTCATGGAAGGTTAAGTCGTGATATTTTCGTTAAACCTACAAGAAAATTATTGAATGCCCGGTTTGGTTAATTGAATGTCCGGTTAGGTTAACTGTACGCCCTTGACGATTGGTTAGGTTAAGTTGTGATATTTTCGTTAAAACTAACGAAAAAATCACGACAACCTTACATGAAATCCCTGAACATTTTAGGGATTTCATGAAATCCCTAGTTACACAGATTCCCTGTAATATATACATATATAACTATATATAACCTTTGGTTTGCTTCCGCCCGAATTGTTCATTGTGAAGAAAGGTCAAGCTTTTTTCACTCCACCTTAGACCTACAGTTTAACATGGAATTCGAACCACGCCCCACCAGCAGCCCAGCGTCTTAACCACCGGGCCACCCAGGGTACCCATTTATCTACCAACCACTTTCTTTGTGTGGAAGGATGAACAGCTGGGTTTTGCTGCGCGCCGGCTGCCGTCACCGGGTTTCGATCCGTGGCCGATGGATTCGTAGTCAGCGACGCTAACCACTACACCACCGAGGTGTCTATATATATATATATATATATATATATAGAAACGACGTAAGTATAGAGGAATGTTCTGCACACGAGGAAGAGAAATAACGAACAAATGAAAAATGAGGTCCCCGCCCGGGCGGGGACCTCATTTTTCATTTGTTCGTTATTTCTCTTCCTCGTGTGCAGAACATTCCTCTATACTTACGTCGTTTCTATACATTAATATACTGCGTGGTCATTGCAGTTAAATGTGTGTATATATATATGTATATATATAAATATATATATAAATGGTGTCCCAGAAGTCTTGGAGGGGTTTTATTTGTCTATAACTTTTTTGTTTGGGAATCAAATAAAAAAAGGTTGGTAACACTTGAAAATATATTTATTTCGATTTTAATTACAAATTTAATATCTGGTGAAAATCTTCATTTTCATTGCGTAAATCTAAAATCCCATTAGCGTACGTTATCCGACTCTGATGATCTTGTGGTTTAATTTCTTGAGCAATTTGATGTAAGAAACTTCTTGAAATGTTTAATTCCTGGCTGCGTCGTCGGACTGATGTGGATTTTCCTCAACGCTTTCACGAACTATCTCAACCCGAGTTGGACTTCGGCTTGTCCGAGGACGCCCAGTCCGTGGTTCGTCTCCCTGACCCTTTCCCATACGAAATTTAGCGACGTACCGCGAATAGCTCGATCAGAAGGAGCAGAACGTGTTGAATTTTAATCTAAACGCTCTTTGAGCGGCAACGATGGAAGAGTTGTTTGTCAAATAAAGTTCCACAATAGCCACTCTCTGTTGCACTGTCCAGGATTCCATTTTCATTAATCGCAGCAAGGGTACTTTAATTAAAAAATAAAAATAAATAAATTAATCAAAAATGAAAAAAGTTATAGCCAAATAAAACCCCTCTAAGACTTCTGGGACACCCTGTATATATAGCTGGTGTACATATAACAGCTGATTCATGAAAGGTTTCTGCTTGCAAATTAAAATTAATTAAGGGAATAGAGTATAGAAGTGTTTAAATAACCGAAAAGAACAAAAGAGAGAGAACCGCTTTAAAACTAAAAAAAAAACAGCCGGACAATGGATAAAAAGAGAAATTTTGAAAACTTAAAGAAAAATATCCTTACGAGATTTCTGTCAGTATCTTATCTGAGGAACCAATCGTATGGTAACATTATACTGGAACTCGGAAGTAATTAAGAAATTACTAAAACAGCTAAAAAGAAACTAGTCTATTAAAAAAAATTAACGAGGGGGCGGGGAATTACGCATAACTCGTACCCACTTAGATCGTATATATTAAAATTTGTTCGACAGCAGTCTCATACAATTCAAAAATCCTTTCTGCGTCACCCTGTATATGCCTTTAATATTTAAAAATAAAGAAATAAATACTCTCGCACTTTTGAAAGATACATTTCTGAACATCGGAGTAATTGAAATTATACAATTTACCATCAGTAATAAATTATATTTCTCTGAAGAAATTTTTAAGTAATAATAATGAAGATGATAATTTGCAATGGTATTAATGCAATAGTGCAATTTTAATTTTCATTATTGCATTAAGACAGTGGTTCCCAAACTATGGGTAAATTACCCCATTGGGGTAATTTGGCTTTTTCAGTAGGGTAATTTGGTACTCTTCCCGTACTTCTAAAGTACAGAAAATGCATAAATAAACGATATGGCAACATTGTGACTGGCTTTACGTGGGGTACAAGTAGGGTGGGGGTCATTATGAACGTATCCATGTGAAAATGGGGTAATGACTCAAAAAGTTTGGGAACCACTGCATTAAGTGAATAATAGCAGTTTCTATTTGGATCTTTTTGAATCATGAATTGTCTTTTCCCAAAAGTATTTTCTTCCACTTTAAGTTTCGAC